>JAOTAY010021232.1:0-11051 GCA_025629805.1 Erythroxylum baracoense | reverse complement strand
GAAGATTGGACCAATCGGCCTGTGGATCATTACGAATGGGCTCGGGCCCAGCACGACCGACTCGACCATACCACTATCCAATTCTACGTGGCAAAATCTGCTGCCCATTGAGGAGCTCCTCGTAACCGTTTATTTGATGCCCTTGCTGTACGGGTTGTATCACACCATCCCTTAAAGAATTCTAAAAAACTCTTCTATTTCTTTTACACCAAATAGCATGTATTGTATTTCATATTGCTATTTTTTTGATCAAATAAAGAATTGTATTAATAATAAAATATCCCACACGTCATTTCGTGAACAAACAAGTAACTACAAAAGTAATGACAATGTTTAAACATACATCAGTATTTTCACACAGAGCAACGACAATGTTTAAACATAAAACAAAAAATGGGACATTTGACAAAAATGGGGTTTGCGTAGATCACGTCTTATCTCATTCACCCATCCCAACTAAATTAGAATTAATTAACTGGCGATCGCTGAGTTCCCAAGGAGGTGCTTCAGTTGATGGATGTTCTTTAGAGTATCTTGTTGAACGTCCTCTCTACTCATGGATCTGAAGTTGTTCTCATGTTGCATGAATTAGTGTTCGTGTTCAGAGCCAGACGTGCACTACACTTTTTTTTGAAGCTAAAAACTAAACGTGCACTACACATCAAAAAGGGAAGAGCTTCAGATGATTAATGGTATCGCACCTCTTTTTTAGGTACTTACTTGCAAAGTTTACAGATCTACTCTTTCAAGAAATAGTTAGCCTCAATTTTACATTAATTGATTCTCCATAATGAGGCCAAATTAGGGCAAACTCTTTCTGACCTAATAGTATAAAGGAGTTTCTCTCTGATTCCACCAATTAGAGAGTAAAGAATCTCTTTTCTAGAACGTGCAATGTTCTGAGTGCCCAATTTGGTCAGTTTTTCCCCCTTTTTTGTGCTAAACAAATCATATTTATGACTCTTATAAACTAGAACTTGAGTTTTTCATATTGCTTAGCTATTGTATTATCTTCCATATTTGTTTAAAGAAAAATTATATTTGAAAAACATGAGAGTCATTGATTCAAGGTCTTTATTGTAGGTAACATAAGTAGATGGGATGTCTAGGAACTGTTTTAATCAACCCAGCATGCCCAGTATGTCTTTGAAGGCTAACCAAAGAGTAATGCAAGAAGCTCTTGAATTTGCTTGCATGATCCAAACCATTTTGTGCCAATTAGTCATTTTATGGCAACAGATATAATGCTTGTTATTAGGTGAATGGTAGGTCTAATATAAAATGCTGAAAAATAAGCCACGTACAAAAAGATGAATGTTTTATCTATTTATAAATACTGATACAATTAGGTTTTGAAAGGCATTTAGTCCAGTAGTATGACCCAAGTTTTAGTATTAAAAATGCCCTTTACTTCTTTTGAATGATGGTTAGAAGGATTAAAACCTTCTTAATCATTTGATAGTTTATTTTCTTTGGGTAAGTGGTGCCAATGAGGAACTTTTTTAGTAAGTGAAACCAATCAAGAGTGTAATTAAAGATGCATGGGATGGCACTTACAAGACAAAAGGCATCATAATGCCTAAATTTCCAAGTATTTGCATTACTCTTCTCAACATCATATAGATAGTCTAACTAGATGTATATATCAACCCAAAGCAAATTTCTAGGAAGAGATATGTTAAGTAGCTTAATATGTGTATCAGTTGGTCAGATATGTTAAGCAGCTTGATATGTGTATCAGTTGGTCTTCTTTTTAATTAGGGCTTGAAAATTAATTTAAAACAAGTCACATGTTTTGGATGAATAACTTTTGTCCTTGTAAGTAATTAACTGATGTTTCAAGGACTTCCACCACATCTTATTCACACTTATCTTGAGGCAAGATGAGATTTTCTTGCTTACCGTTATTCCTAGTTTGTTTTGTGCTCAATTGAGTTTAGTAAATGTGAAGCAATAGCGTGCACCCTTTCAATTCGACATCAAACAAGCATCTTCTTCTCATTCTATCAAGGTATGTCCTCTGATGAGCATAAAGTAAGTCATCTGACATGCAATTCACAACCTTAGATAGGAACCTAACCATTGTACAATTGGGCAGTCCATCTTCAGACCCGCTTATAGAATTACTTGCTTCATAGTCCACTTTACCAGAAGAAGGTTCCAAAGATGAACTAGAGGAAATAGTATCAAAAACAACTAATCCTAAGTCCTTAGAGATATCAATCTTTATCATATCTTAAGGTTATGTTTAGTTGGACATAAAGTTTTTAATGTAATGGAATGATTTATAATGGAATAGAACATAAATGGATGTAATATTAGAAATTTGTTATTTGGTAGGGATGGAAAGGTTCATAATATAATATAGTGAAATGTTGTCTGGATGAAGGATTTATAATATAATATAGTATAAAGTTATTTATTATTTTACATTCCATCTTAAACATCCCAAATTAGAAGTTTTTTATTTTTATTGTTTAGGATGGAATGAGATGTAATATGAAACTCTCTTCTTCCATCTCATTCCATTCCATTATAAAACTTTCTCCTAAATAATGAAATAATATTACATTCTATTATATTATATTATAAAACCCTAACCAAGCATAGCCTAAGGTAACAAAGTTGGGTCAAGTTTAAAAGATCTCCCTGGCAGGCTTTCTTTTCCCTTACCTTTCAACTTAAATGATATAAGTACCATATGAGTTCATGGAATTTGAAAATTGCCTTTTTTAACTCGATAGAAAACACTTTTTATCTTATAGTTTATGCAAGTATGCAATATAATCCTTACGAAATAACACATTTATGTGGAGTTCCTGGGCCATCATTATATACACACACACACACACACACATATATATATATATTAAGTTAAATATTTATAAACTATTCCTTCAGACTCTCTGTGACAGGCCTGCACTATAAAATGACCTGTCATCTCCACAACTTGCTTCTTTCGAATATATTATTATTATCATGAGATTCCTTTAGATTCAGGGTATAAAGTTTAGACATGTGGCATAATGTTTCATTAGTGTCTACGCATACATTCACGTAAGCAGGAATTAAAAAGGTGAAAGATAAAGGAAAACATGTTGGAACTTTATGTCATCTAAGCTCTCTTTGATTTTCCTATCAACTTTTTGACTAGAACTAACTTTAGGGCTAAACTAGTGCTAGCGTCGAAACAAACTCTAATAGTGTTTTGTAGAATCTCAACAACGTCTTATACAAGTCTACATGAAACGTGAGATATGGGACGAATACTATAGATATACTCGATATTAATTGATGCCATCTATGAGAATCCACTCAGAAAGTCAAGGTTGAGATGACTAAAAACTCAGTCATGAGAAAATCACCAACAGCGAGAGCTTAACACTAAGATAGAGAATAGGATAAATCCAAAAGACCACATAAGTTATATTTTTTAACCTACAGGGGCAAATCAAAGGACTCACAAATATGCTTCACCAGCCGTAGGAAGCTCCTCAATAAGCAGAAGGGTGATTACAGCTCAACAAGAAGCTCTTCGTCCAATAGAAGAGCCAATGACAAACTTGAGCCTTAGGAAGCATTAAAAATAAGGGGTCTTTAGGGTGATGAGTTGTCAAGCTCAAACAGTAGATGTGGGACACGTGTCCCGACTGTAGGGTCTTTAGAGAAGGGAGGCAATGATAATACCATACCTTTTGGTATCTCGTAGGAGAAGATCCACCTAACCCTTTATAACATTTTCATTTGGGAGATTATAAGACAACTGCCTCTATCGAATTTAAACTACCTAATTTGGAGGCTTATAGTGGTATAATAAATCCCATATCAGGTGGACAAGCACATAGAGATGTTAGATATGTAAGTGGCCTTAACACCTTATAATACAGGACCTTTTTTTTTTACTCTGACAAGAGCTGCATGGGATTGGTTCTAGACTATTTTAAGGGGGGTTCAATTTAAAACTTCGTCAACAACAAAAGGAGACTCACGGGCTCCTTTACTCTTTTTAATGTGGTGTAGATTTAAAGGGATAGCCTTAGGCGATAAACCTAGGGATTCAATAAAGAGGCCACACAGGTACCAAATTTAAACTCTGCCACAACAGTGATAACCTTTTGAAAAGTCCTACTTCTCCACCAAACTTTGCGGACAATCACTCTTAATTAATAACTCATATACTTTGCACTCAAAAGGTGGCATTGCCCACCTTAGGGGCCCGCACACCTTGGCCCGACAGAGTGGTGGAGGGGTAAATCACTGTTTATTCTCACTCAGTTCTTCAGAGAGGGGCCCCAGTGCCCGGTACCCACAAGGAGCCACCACATTGGATGAAACTCCCACACTGCCGCTACTGGGACTCGAACTTGAGACCTTGCACTCAACAATCTCCCTGAAGACCAGTTGAGCTACCCGTGCGGGCAATAACTCATATACTTTAAGGGAAGTGTAGGAGCGAGCTCAACCACTTATTGACTTAGAAGATGCAAACAATACTTAAATAGGGTTGATAGAAAATCTAAATTGGCATAGGATAGGGTAGAGAAAGAGGGAGATGTTGGGATAGTTCAGTAAGAGCGAATGTGAGAAAAGAGATATTTTAAGGAAGGAAGAAGCAGTACTCACAGGTCTAAGAGCGTTACATCGTCATATCTAAATGCAGCCCTCTGACCATATTCCTACGGACGTGAGGAGCAAAGATCTCACTAATCCCATAAAAATTAGAATTGGCATTTCCAACTTGACTGAAATTAACCTGATTTGACTGACCTTCAAGCTAGACTCAAATTTTTTTATTCCAAAATTTTAAGTTTTAGGCCAATCGTAGGTTTGTACTTAGATGCCTAAGCCCACCATGGCTCCCTAAGTCATCTTTGTTTATTATGAAATAACATTGTTGCAAACGACATCATTTCAATAATCTTCTTTCTTCTTCCTCGGTCAGCTTCACACACGTTTTAACTTAATTCTAATTGAAATTAATTTCTCCTATAACTCTTCTTCACTCCTTTATTCTTGCTCTTTACTCCTTGCTAGCCGGTGTTACTCTTCACCCTTTGCTCCTTGTCCTTAGCCCTATGCTCCTCTTTTATAGTCCCGGAGTGCATTTTGTATCAGGTAAGTACTCACTTTATTTTGGTGAGTTGAGTGATAGAAAAGCACCATGGACCTTTGGTATCGTTCTTAGGTTTTTAACAAAACCCATCTCTCTAAACTTCACTCTCTCTCTCGTCCTGAAGCTTCGGTTAATAGTCCACCTTTTCTCAGTTATAATTCATCTTTAATTTTTAAAGCTTTGATTCCAGTATGAAAGCTAGTAATACTCTACAATTCTATTAATTCTCATTTTCACAATTGATTTCTTTTCCATTGCTTTTGTAATTTTTTATTAATTTTCTATTTCAATTGTTTTGCAATTTTTTGTTGATTTTTTGCCTTGTTTTTGATTGATAACTTTTTCTTACAAAGAGGCTTGAGCCTTGGCCTTAGGGCCACCTTAGACCTCTGGTCTTCATGCCAAATTAGGCTTTGGCTGAGGCTTTAGGTCACCCAAAGCTTGATTAGGCTAGGGCCCAGACTACACATCCCAAGCTCAGGACTAACTTCTTACCAACCTTAATGAAAATCGTTAATTTTGAAGAAGAGGTAGTTACAAGAATTAATTAAAAAAAATCCTAAATTTGGAGATAGTGTTAAATGACCTTGTGATCAATCCTGGTCCAGAGATCATGCTAGCAAGCTTAAAAGAGTATCACCAAAGGCTAAGACCATCAATATAATAGCTAGAGGAGATTTGAGAGTGAGTAGAACATAGCTGTAGAAATGTACATGCAAGTATAAGTTGTCAAGTAATATAAAGGCCAAAATAAAGATGGAAAGAAAATATATGAAGCAAATCATATTTGAAGAGGAGGACCATAAACTAGCTAAAACTATCAATGATGCAATGGTCATCATAGAGATAATAGCCAATTAAGAATTGAGAAGGATTTTAGTTAATAGTGAAAGTTCCACCGATATCCTATTCTATAATATGTTTAAGCAACTGGGTTTCACAAAAATTTAGTTTAGATCTGTAACGACACTCTTAGTTAGCTTTAAAGGAGGACAAACCTGTTCCTTAAGGAGGCCCTATTACTAAAAGTAGGGTTACACCAAAGCAAAAAACCAAATATGTAGAATTCCATGTTATGGATAGGCCTTTGACATACAACATTGTTATGAGAAGACCCTCTACGTGCTCTCTCAGATTTATATTATCATCATACAAAATATTGATGAAGTTTCCTACTAATAATAGCAAAGTAAAGGTATATAGGGATAGAAAGGTTGCTATCAAGTATTATTTGATCCACCTAAAGCATAAGAGAAGCTCTCAAGTTCATAAGATAGATTCAAGAGAATAAGACAAGGAATAAAGAGGGAAGCAAATAGGAGAGTTAATATAGTTAAATGTAGCAAGATTTATAAAGGAGAAGCTAGTGAACATTGTGGCCGGGATTAAAAGAGGACCTCTAGAATCATTGCTACAGGAGTTTACAGAAATCTTTTTCCAAAGGCCTAAAGATATGAAAGAATAGATCCAGAAATTGTAATGCAAATATTGAATACTAACCCTAGCTATTTTTCCCTTAAGAGGTAGTGGCTATTAAACAATAAGTGTAGAAGCTATTGAGTGAAGATCAATATCTAGAGTGGTTATCCAACATGCTAAGAGTTAAAATGTCAAGTAGAAACTGACATATGGATATGCATTTTATAGAACTAAACCAAATCTTTCTAAAAGATATTATTCCTTACCTAAACTTAACCAAGTAGTAAATACAATAATTGGCCATAATTTACTAAACTTTATGGATACGTATTTATAATACAATCAAGTCTCTACATATAGGCTAAACATTGGGAAGACTTTGTTCACTCACCATAACGACACCTATTATGGATGCCACTTGGATTGAAAAAGGAGTAAATTACCAAAGGTTAGTTAATAAAATGATGAAGCCTTTATTGTGTAAGAATGTGGAGGATTTTATTGACTAAATGATTATTAAAAATAAGATTAGTGGAAATAATTTCATAGACCCAAGGAGTTTCTTTGAAATAATATGAAAGTTTGAGATAAAGCCTAACCTTTCATAATTATATGTTTGGTGTATCAACTAAAAAGTTCTTGGGTTTTATGGTTACCAAATGAGAAGATAGAAGTAATGCAGTCTATGATGCTACCACACTCCATTAAAGATGTATAAAGACTCAAGAGGAGATTGGAAAATTTGTTCAAGTTACTTTTATAGTCAACTAATTATTACCAGCCTTTTTTTTAATTCTTAGATAGGCAAGGAATTTAATTAAGATTCAAAATTTAAATAAGCTTTCAAGTAGCTAAAGGTCTATTTACAATAACCACATTTATTATTCATTTCTTAACATTGGTAGGATTTATGGGTAAGGTCAGAGCTTACTTTTAAACTCATGTAGTGAAAGTATTCATAAACCTACCACTATAATAAACACCATATAAACTTCCTTAATGGTTGATTAAGTGGTCAATGGATTTAAGTAAGTATAACATTTAGTACATACCAAGAACATCTCTTAAGTCTAAGGTAAAAATTGATTTCTTAGTAGAATGCATAGGTTAGTTAGTGGTATAAGGGCAAGTGTATGTAAAGCCTACTACAACATGGTTGACATTTGTTGAAGGATCTAAATAGGGAGAAGGAAGTAGGTTAAGAGTTATATTCAAAACGCCTTTTAATATAGAAATAAAATATACGCATAAGCATAATTTCCATGCCTTAAATAATGATTCAAAATATAAAGCCTTTTTATATACATTTAGGTTGGATTCTTATTTATAGTGAGGGCCTTATAGGAAAAATCAAACTCTCCATAGTAGTAAACCAAATTAAGAAACTTTGAAGATAAAAAGTAAAGCATCCAGAGGTATAAGGTAAGATATCTTTATGAAAGCTAGATTGTGGTTGTAAAATTACATTTGATTTATTGTGAATACACTATGACAAAGCTTTCATATGTTATAAAGGAAACAAAGAGGGTCAAATGCATACTTGCAAGGAATATAGTGATATGCCAAAACCTTTATTGCATATCTTATATTTTAACTTATTTACATTGTAGATCCTTATTTATAATACCTCAAATCTTGAATGAATCCCATAAGGGGAGTGTGGGTCCTATCATAATGCCTTCATATTATCGCACAAATTACTTAAACAAGGATATTGCTAGTCAAAAATTAAGAAGGACATCCAAGAATATATGAGAAAAGTACAATAAATTCCAATAACACTCAGACCTACACTACAAACTTTTGGTTAAGTATGTGCCCATTTTCAACCCTATACCATTTGCTCAGTAAAGGATGGACCAATGAGTGGATTTTATATCTACCAATTTAATTCTTACATTTGGAAATTTGTAGTTTTTAAGGAATTATATTAGCATTTGATATGTTTTGTGGTTGTTTTATATATAGCAGATTTTGTTAGATATAATAGATTTTTGGAGTAAAATGATCAAAAAATAAAAATAAATTAAAATAATACAAATCATAACATCTTTGTGCTAGTTTGGAGCACCAGTAAATCGACGTTCTTATGCTATTTGGTTAAATTAATATTGAAACTTTGGAATTATAATCAATTTTAAAAGAAGACTTTAAATAGAAAAACTTAGGACTTTCAGAAGGTGGAGTCATCTTTTTGATAATTTTTTGGGAGACTTTCTTTTTACCTTTTTAGTAGAGATTTGGAAAAGAAGAAAATACATAGGAAGAGAAGAAGAACATGAAGGAAAAATTATAACGTGGAATTTGATATCAAATTTCCTTCAATTTATAGTTTTTATTTTTCTATTAGAACATGAATCAAACCTTGTTTAAGATGTAATTTAATTAACATGTTTTAGATTTCATTTCAAGGTATATGATGTAGCAAAATCTAAGTTGAATATTTCATTGTATAATTAATGCTTATGATTACCTAATCAAAAATTAAATGAATTGTGATTAAATTAGAGATTGAGAAAAGTAATATTTGAATTAGACATTGATTAAAATATAACATAATTATTATAAGGTAGAGATATTTATGGAATTACATATAATATTATGATTTTTTATTCTTTATGAAATACATAGGTTTATATTTATCATAACGATTTTGTTTACTTTTTTGGTAAGAATATGTTATCAATTCTTGAGAAAGATTAATAATCATATTAAAGAAATTCACTAGAATATAAGGAATAGGCATTAATTGATAAAATTAGGTGATGCAAGTAGGATTAATTTAGAGCTGGTTAACATTCAATTTTAGTCTACGTTAATTCTTTACACATATTATTTTAAATAATTTTTATTAAAAGTAATCCTTTAGTTTTTCAAATAAATTATAACTTAGATTAATATCGGTAATTAATAAACACAATCTTTTTGGGACAATATTCTTTTCATCACTATATGCCTTACTTATGGTAATGTATATTTGTGCTAGAAAAATCACAAGTTTTTGGTGTCATTATTGAAAATTGTGTTATTTATTAATATTGATACCTAATAAATCTAATTTTACTTTGGATTTTATCTCTTTGTATTCTCTTATTCTTATTTTATGCTTCACAAGAACTATTTTAGGTGCATATGAAAGTTTGGAAGCAATAATGTACTTATTCTTAAATTAGAGATAGAGCATACATATCAAAGAGAAAAGAAAAGTTTTCATTCAATCATAACAAACTATGGTAGATCTTAAGGGAGTAAAAAATAGGAATGACATATCGCTAGACAACAAAATGTTAAATAATCCATAAGTCCAATCCACTGATGGCCTTGCTACATTATGTGTTGCCATATACTAATATCTAATGAATATAAATTTAAAGGTTTCTTTGTATATTCTTTCTATTAGCTAAAACATTGAAGATGAACATTGAGATTAATAAGTTTGTTAGTATAAAGGTGGACATTGTATGAAAGATGTGAAAGATATAAGAAGTTATTAAGAAGGTTTCCTCATCATATTTTGCCTAACTAAATGTAGGGTCATAATTTTTACAATGGTTTAAGTGACACCACAAAAACTCTAGTTAATGCATTTATAAGAGGAGATCTAATAAGGAAAATTAAGAAGCGTAAAAATTATTGGAAGATATGGAAACTAATGACCTAATAAAAGAAACATAACAAAAAAGATAACCAAGATATATAAGATAGATGTTATTACTAATCTCATAGTTTAAATTGCTTCTCTTTACAAACAATTACACGATAACTATATGAAAAACAATGATATCTAAATATATTCTCTAGTTTGTGAATTTTGTAACGGGTCTCTCCAAGGTTATAAATTCCATGTTGAGAATCCTTTCGCATAGGTACAATTGGAGTAAGTTTAAAATGTCAAAGTTCCAATATGTGGTAAAATAACCCTTATTCTAACAATTTCAGTAAGGAATGACTCAATCATCCAAACTTGTCTTTGAGAAATAATCAGAATTCATTGTAGCACGAATGTAACAACCTAAAATAATAGAAAAAGGAGAACCTAAAAGATGCAACATCTCAATTTGTAACATCTCTCACTCAGTTTATGAATGAGACTAAGACTAATTTTTAGAATTAATTAGCAAAAATCCAAAGCTTATAACTACAAATTAGTTAAATGGATAATATAATTTTTGAAAGGAAATAATGAAATTTGCCTATTAATTCTATAACCAATCCAAAAAGAGATGCAAATTTATATTGCTAATCAGTTAATTAAAAAATGGTAAAGAAATATAAATGATATACTAAATATGCAGGTATAGAGAGTCAATCAAAGCAGTTGGGAGTAATTACAGAGTTTTGATCCTATAAGAAGTACATCACTATGTTTATTAATCATATCTATGTAACACATTTAAAATAAATAAGATTTAGGAAAATTACTGTTGGGCCCTGAAATTTTTTTTATTTTATTAAGCATGATCTAAATAAATTTTGTGGTCTTGTTAGATAAACCATTTTATTTGGAGTCTAATTATTA
>JAOTAY010021231.1:0-11054 GCA_025629805.1 Erythroxylum baracoense | reverse complement strand
TACTTAGAAGCAAATACTAATTATTTAATAGCATAATAACAAACAAATAGAAAATTCAGCGATGAATAATTTCAAAGCAATTTCAATTATACGTGATCATGAATTCACCATTGATTTATAATTTCAATTGTAAATCACGAATTCACCGTTGATTTCTACTTAGAAGCAAATACTAATTATTTAATAGCGTAATAACAAACAAATAGAAAATTCAGCGATGAATAATTTCAAAGCAATTTCGAGTAAACTTCTTAAATTCAAGATTAGATTGAATAACGATATTAGAAGTTTAGAAACATACTTTGTTTGTTGATATATTGCGAACTAACAAACTTATTTGTAGGTCGGTTGCTTAGTTTAGATGATTGAGAAGAAAACAATAGAGAAAAGACAAAAGAGTTTATTAATAGAGAAGGGGAAAAAAAAAGGGGATGAAGTGTTAAGAGCAGCCAAACAATAGTTTTAATTTTCAAATTAAAAGAAGAGAAGTTTGTGACTTTTGGTTTGTTCATATACTTAATTTTAATTTTAAATTTTTTTAATAATTATTAAAAGATAAAGAAAACCAAAAGTCACCCTTTAATCCTTTGTCTATTGAGAAGATAAAGAACTTCTCAATTTAAAGGTAGCCCTCCCTTGCCACTCCGAGCTACCGCCACTGTCTCTCTATTATAAAATTAAATTTAATATTTTCCACTGCGATTTTTCTTTCAACAGAAATCATCTAACAAGTCTTGATCTTCTATGTAAACTCCTACTTAAGAAAGGAAAAGCTTTTAATGAAATTATGGAGGAAAAATGTTTTTTTTAAAGACGGAGAGTAGATTAATGAATTATATAATATAACTAGTAATTGTCTTTTTCAAAATTTCCTTATAGGAAAATGGTAAACTGAATTCATTGCTTTATCTTAAATTCGATATTAGTCATAACTAGTTACCTATAAAATAATTTTGCTTTTTAAAAAAATTTCAATTGATTTATTCTCAATACACTCTAATCCTCATTTATTACATATGTAATTCAAAGATTAGGCTCTGTTTGGCAATCAACTGATTGTATTTAGCTGTTAGTTGATAACTGATTCTATCAACTGATTTGACCAGCGGATTGCATTAGCTGTTTGTTAGAGATGTTTGATAAAATTAGATGTTTAGTATTAGTTGTTTATATGTAAAATAACTTATAAGGGTATGACTTTAAAAAAAGACATGAGTATTATATTTAAATATTTCTTTGAATATTTTCATAAAATTTTAAACTTTAGATATTTATTTTATAAAATTTAAGTTTATAAATCTATTAAAAAATATAACATATAATAATAATAAATTAGTGTGATTTATTACTTGTACTCTACTACTTGTACTAAATTAGTGTGATTTATAACAAAATAGGTATATACCCACTATATAACTTAGTCAACTAATGAAGATTGACTACAGAAAGTTGTCAAATTAGTGGTCAAAAAAATTCACGGACTAATGAGTGGAGGCCATGTTGAGAGATGATAGGAGGCAAACACCACAAGAAAGTACAATACAAGTTGTCCTACAGTAATTGACGTTTGGAATTGAAGGGTATCTTCTGTCATTTATTCAATTAGCTGAAATAAAAAACTACTCTTCTTGAGCTTTTTAAAAATCAACTGATTGGGTTCAATCAACTAACTCATCAACTGATTACTAAATGCTAAAATAACTGATCAATAAGATCAATAAACTAAATTTATTTAACCAACTATTTTTTTAGCTGAGAAGCTAACATCCAAATTAGCCTACTTATGTGTTTTTAGACTTTTATTTGTAGGAACAGACCATTTTTTCGTGTCTTTCCTTTAAATTCAGTGATGGACTGATTTTGACTAGCTGATAAATTCTCTCTCTTCGCTGTACGGGCCTGGTAGGCGAAAACTGAAGTCCTTGCCTCAATTATACCTTCCTTTTCTCTGTCTATTAATATTGACTTTAATAATCAGTGCAAAGGTCGCGGAAATAATGATCAAGTAATTGATAATAAAAGATCAAGATTCAAAATTGTGTATCTCAATTATTTTTCTAAAATTTAAAAGTTGTGCAAGATTTGATATGTTACATTTAATTAGTTGGTACTCGGTATTCATGAAAGCAATGACTTTCTTTGTCCTATTCTAAATTAGGTTGGTCAATTTAACAGCAAAAATTTGAATAAGTTAATTTTTATTTATTTTTTAATTTAATAATATTTATTGTTAAAAATTATTAATTAATTAATTAGTTATTTTTTATAAATTAATCAATTTTTATAATTCAAAATAACTTCTTTTTTAATTAAGTTTTAATTTTTAATGAGTAAGAATAATTTCTTTAATCATTTTTAAAAATTTTTTAATTTTTAATTAATTTTATAAAAATCTAATACTTTTAATTCTCAATCTTTTTATTTTACTAGTCAATTTAGAAATACCCACACATGTATATATACAGGTGTAAAACGTAAAACACCGATCGATGGCCTCGTTTCTCTTCCTTCCCTTCCCTTCCAGGCTCTCATGCACATCGGCTATCTTCTCTAATCCCTCTGGAACCCGAAGTTTGCAGTCTGAACTTCTTGCATAATTTGGAAGTCCATAGTGAACATACACTACCTGTAACCCTCGAAAAGCTACAGGTGAACGTTCAACTTTTTTCTATTCAACCTGATAATATATTACACAACCACTGACTTCCAGTTCTGTTATTCATTTTAGAACGTTGGAGAACGTAACTTCACAATAACCACTCAATTCAGACTACACAATAACCACTCAATTCATACATTTATTTATTACATATTTTGATTTACTGCAGATAGCAAACTAAGTCGACCAGACATGGACAATACTATCGAGACAATAAACATGAAGGTGGCCGAAAAGGCACCAAAAAAATTCAACCCCGCCATGAAAAGAGTCCTACTAACCCTGAGCTGCATTTTCTTTGTCGTCGGCGGTTGCGGTGGCCCATTGATTATTCGCCTCTACTACATACATGGTGGTGCAAGCATATGGCTCACCTGTTGGCTACAATCAGTTGGTTGGCCAGTGCTTCTGATACCACTCGCTATTGGCTACTTCTATCGACGATCCAATAATCACAACAGTTGCATCTTCTATATTGATCTTCCACTATTCCTCGCCGCCACGGTTCTGGGGCTTATGATGGGTGTAAACAACTATTTCTACTCTTATGGCTTTAGTCGTCTTCCTGTTTCAACAGCTTCTTTGATCATGTCCTCGCAGTTGGCTTTCGTTGCAGCATTTGCTTTCCTCATCGTCAAACAAAAGTTCACTCCATATTCTATAAATGCCATCTTTTTGCTGACGTTAGCGTCTGGAGTGTTGGCTTTACATAGCAGTAGCGACAAGCCTAAAGGCGAAAGCAGCAAACAATATACTGTCGGCTTTATCATGGCTCTAGCTGCCGCTCTTTTATACGGTGTTACCATGCCTTTGATGGAGCTGACATACAGGAAATCCAGGCAAGAGATTACATACACTCTTGTAATGGAGATTCAAATGGTCCTGGGATTGTTCTCTACCGTCCTATCCACTATAGGGATGATCGCTTCTAACGAGTTCAAGGTTTCTCTATGATCTCCTGAAATAATGTTCTTTCTTTATTAGTTTCTTAATGCTCTGCAGACTTTCTTTCTATTGCCAACTAGCGATAAGTTCTGCTTGCTTTTGATGGGAAAGTAATTAATTTACATGTACAACTTAGGAACCGGATGGTCTAGAACAGGAGACGGTGGGATCCTAAAACGTCACATACTAAACACACAATTCTGCACCTCGGTTACGTCCTTCTAAACAAGGGGATAAAGTTACAATTTTTAGTGAAATAGTTAAAACGATATCTGTTACCCATTAAAGTACGAGTACCACTGGCATTAGCACGCGCAATATTATTTTTAAATTGCATCCCTCAATTCAGTAATAAGTGAGACATTGCACGGTGCATGTGACGGGCAGGTAAGGTATTTGATGCATTAGAACCAAACAATACATTGTTGTGTCGGCACTCGGCAGGGATGATAAGCATGCAAAGAAACTTCAACTCCATGATGAAAACATGAGGCTTAATATTGAACAATATATGAGGCGACATCAGTTAGAATAATGTTGATTGACTAAATAATTTCGTCATCATAAAAAATTATAATTTTCAATTTTAGAATATCTGTTGAAAATATATCTTTTTATTTAACTCGCACTTCGTTCTTTTAACAATTTTAGTCCCTGATAATAATGTTTATTATGTGTGCTTAACAGAGTGTTGCTGAAGAAGCAAGGAATTTTGGGCTTGGAGAAACTAAGTATTATATGGTGATGGTGTGGACAGCGATAGTGTATCAGCTTGTGACGTTGGGAATAATGGGAGTCATCTTCTACGGCTCCTCTATGTTCGGCGGTATACTAACGTCGTGCCTCCTTCCAGCAGTAGAGGTTCTAGCTGTCATTTTTTTCCATGAAAATTTCCAAGCTGAGAAAGGTGTCTCTCTTGGACTCTCTCTTTGGGGCTTCGTTTCTTACTTCTACGGAGAGGTTCAAGAAAACAAGAAGGCGAGGAAGAAAAACGATCTTTCATCAGAAACTGAAATGCTTGAAGCTACTACTAGTCATGCAGCAACTTCAACTCCAAACTCAACAGAAAATGTCTAAAGAGAAGATTATCTCTACATGATGATCAGGATAATAGATGTGGCTAATGCACAATATATAGGCATCATCGAAGAAATCTGTGACATATCCGATTTGGTTGTATATCAGTATGAAAACACCCGACTTGTGTTTTGATATGTATATGTATCAAGCATTACTCCAGAGAGGGGTGAATTTTACAGTGGGAATTTTCAAATATGGACTAATTTCTTAATTTTGTAAATTTGTTTTTGTCAAAGTTCTTAATCAAGTTCAAGTAACAAAGAACAAAATATAAAGAAATGAGATATAATATTTTTTACGTGGAAAACTATAGGATTTTCAAATAATTATACTTATATAAGTCTTCAACCTTTAATAGTATGCATAGAACGAGTTGAGAAAACTCTACAATTATTATAAAGAGGGTTAGACAAGAAGTGTTAGCTCCCTTAGAGCCTAAGTCTATTTATAATATATTATGAAAATTTTAGGAATTTAACTGAAATAAATTCTAATTTCAAATAAAATTTAATTAGTAAAATTAATTCTAATTCAATACTAATACATGATCAAATAAGACACAATATCTTATATTAGTTCTTATTTATTAAATATCTCATATTTAATCATAAAGTTTCTAAAATTTTACTAACAAGTCCAAATTGCTTAAAAACATCTTTTTTATTTTCAACTTGTTCTTTGTATTGACCTATTAAGTTCCTTAATATGTTGACAATGAATATAAATTATAACCCTAAATTATATTTAGGATTAAATAAATTAAACTCATTTAATTTATCTTTATTTCTCTAATTAAGCAATTTATATACATAGATCAATATTGATGTTTCGCAGTGCTTCATAACCGCCCAAATATTTAGAAATGACAAAGTTATTTTGGCTAACCTTACCTTGGTCGAAGATTTCTTACATTAGTACTAATCAAGAACAATGAAACATTCTTCCTAATCACTTTAGGATGATGAATCATATATTGATCACTTACCATCTTCCATATAGTTCATGCTATATACAATAATTACTGATTGAGCTACCTTTGATTAGAATATGTTATAAATAGTATCAAAATATAAAGATTTTTATAAGAGATACTTTGGTGATTTAAAATTAAAGGATCACCTCCATATAAGAAAATAGCACATTACTGACGGAAATTGATTTTTTGTCAGTAAATTTATCAAAAAAAGTGGTTTTTTTGTGACCGCCAAAATTTCTATTGGTTAACGTTGAGAGAAATTATTCCCAAAATTTTCCTGACTAAAGAGTAAATTTTGTCATAAAATTGACGACAATGGGTGGCGGGAAAATTATCGTTCCGTTGGTAAATATCGGTTTCTCCAAAAATTAAGAAATTTCGTTTCGGGTGGCTTATGAGGCTATTTGAAATGACGTCGTTTGGTTTCGTTTGGTTTAAAATCAAACACTGTCATTTTGAATAGCCTCATAAGCCACCCGAAGCCCCCTTCTTCCTCCCGTCTTTCATTTTCTCTCTTCTTCCCTACTTCATAGTCGTTGGTCTCTCTTCCTCCCAAGCATTTAATGTCAATTTTTTCTTGTTTCAGTCCATTGTGTGTCATTTTTTGGTAAGTTTACTCTTCAGTTTCTCGATGTATAAAAAAAATTAGTTGTTAGTGTTGAACGTGGATGGGTTTTCATGGATTGTGGGTATATGAACATGGGTGGGTGGGTTTTCATGGATTGTGGGTATTATGTGTTTTTACCTAATGTCTTTGGTTTATTTGTTGTTTGAATGTGTTTTTGTTGGTAAACAATGGACAAACGTAGTGATTTTGTTATTAGTTAGAGATAAATTTGGGTTGCCTATGAATTGTTCAATGAAATGTCTCTTAGAGATGTTAATGAGACTTAGTTAATGCCTAGAATTGGTTAATGCCTTAGAATCTAAATAAAATGCCTAGAGTAGTTACATAGGACTTGAAATAGAAAATTAACAATTATATAGAAGGATTTCATATAATAGAATGAAATTGGACAATTCTATGGAAGGTGATATTTGTGAAACAATTAATGAGCATTTTTATGTATTAATATGTTAAAAGTCGAATATACTTCAATATTTGATTATGTAAATAATTGCATGAGATTTCTTAGTTATCCCAATGCTTATTTCATACTACTTGTTGAATAATAAATTTTTATCACAATTGATTTCATCCAGTAACTTAAGAAGTGTTGATGTAAGAAATCTTCTTATTTCTTTTGAAATTAATGCATGATTTCTACCACAATCCTGTCCCTATATAGATCATATTATTTCTCTTGTAATTAGCATACGATTTTTAGCATAACTATGACTCGGGACCTATTACAAAATAAAATTTTTTCAATTTCAAAACAATCTCTGTTCAACCCCTATTGTAGGTCATGTCTCTTATTTTGTTTAATCCACATAAGACATGAGTTGACACATGGGCATAGATAGGAACATATAGGCCAATCCATGTTCCTTTAAGAATTGTAATTTTCTTCATATTTTTGCTTAAAATAGCCTCTAATTCTTAAATAATTTCATCCTATAGTTAATTTATTATATTATATGAAAATAAATCTAAGTTAAGTAAAAAAAGGTAATTTGACATGAAAATGAAGCAACATACTTTTAAAATATGTCCATTTTCATGCACATTAAATATTCCCAAGCTTACGCTTTTGTTCATTCTCAAGTAAATCAATTTCAATCACTCTTAACTTAAATGGGTGACAATTTTAAGGAAACAAAACAAATATATTAGAGAAATCATGGTTATCCATCATCTACTTAATTGCATTATTCGTCAACTAGCTAGAAAGGCATTCAAACATTTGCATTCAATTCTTAATCAATTAATTTAAGCTAACAAACCTTTCAAATAATAACTTAAATAGGTGACAATTTTAAGGAAACAAAACAAATATATTAGAGAAATCATGGTTATCCATCATCTACTCAATTACATTATTCATCAACTAGAAAGGCATTCAAATAGTTGCATTCAATTCTTAATCAATTTAATTTAAGCTAACAAACCTTTCAAATAATAACTTAATCATATAATTTAGTCTCTAACTTAAAAAAGCTACCCTGTTTGAAAATGTATTATTTCATTTGTTTATTTAAAAGGTTAAAGTTATTATTATTCTTCCATCTAAAAGTTACTTTGTTATTTAAATAACTACAAGAAAATCATAAATTATCGATGGAAAATTACCAACGGAACAAATACCGTAGCTAATTAGAGACAAAAAATCAATATCCTTTGGTAACATTGTCGTGAAAAATTCCGTTTTGCGATGAACAAAATTTTCGTCAGTAAAGGTGGAGGGAAAATATCTCGAAATTTTTTTTGATGGAATATAACGACGCAAAAGTCATACTTGCCTATAAATTAGGTAGAAATGCTTTCCACAATAAACTATCCATTGGTGAATTTCCGATGATGTAACTGCTCTATCGATAAATTTATGCGAAAATACATGGTTCAATAATCAAGCGTCGGGTTTTACCGATAGTCGTGTATTCCATCGGTGAGTTTCTGACGGTTTGGCCACTTCGTCATTAGCTTCAGCTTAATCGTTTTAAATAAATTGAAAACAAAGTTGTTTGGTTTAATACCAAACAACGTCATTTTTGTTTGGGGTTAAACCCATCCCGAACCTTCCCCCCCTCATTTTCTCCTCTGTGTTTTTGCCATCTTTTCTCCTCGTCGTCGCTCAACATCGTGGGTCATCGTTGTTGCTCGTCTGTTTCTCATCACCGCTACTCACCCATTGCGTGTCATCGTTGTCGTCTTCCTTTAATCGTCGGTTAAGGTAACATTTTATTCTTTGATTGTTTTTTACGACATCGTTGAGTTTTGATTGTTACTGTTTTTTGTGTATTACTTTGATTGTTATTGTCTTCTTTTCATTGTTTTGGTTATTTGGTCGTTGGATATTCTAGCTCCATCATCTTCTTCCTTCACATGCTTTAGTGACTTCTTCTGCGTGTCGGTTAAGGTAAGTGGGTTTTGTTATTTATTGGGTTTTTGTGTACTTGGTTTAACTCGGGTATTTGTTTATAGTTTGAACCTCCCATTTGAACTTGCTACATTTTTATTGTAAATGGCCTGCACCAACCGAAAGTTGTGTATGGTATGAACTTTGGTTTGTGGCTTTAAATTTAAAGTATTGTTAATCTAAATTTAAATATTGTTAATCTAAATTTTATGTATTGTTAATCTAAATTATTAGCTTTAAATTTTAAGTATTGTTAATCTCTATCATTAATACATTTTCTTATTAGTTGTGTTTGGTTGTTACATTCTTAAAGTTGGGTTTATCAATGAATTAATATAGGATGAGTTTGAATTATGGTTCCAAATATCTGAGTTTTGTCGATGGGTTATTTCATTGATACTCTCTGAATTGATTAGATTCTCTTTACTTTTCATGTTCTCACCCCATTTTTTATTAGATTTTTTTCTATTTTTCTTTACGTATATTTGTTTTGTGATGGGATTGATAAATGAATGATTTTAGGGGTTTTGAGAAACTTTAATATAAGATATTGGTTGAGTTGTCTTACAAATGGCATTATGGATTGAGGACTATGGTTTTGTTTATGTATCAATATAAGAGGAGTTTGAATGTTAAACAAATAAACTATGATATTACTACATTTTTAGAGGTTCATATGGTCAATTAGTAACTTCATATAGGAAGCATTTTAACATTTTTATAGTTGGTAAATTGTCATTTTACATATACTTAATATTAGGTGTTGCATCACTCATTTATGCTAATATGAGAATAAATAACATGATTATGAGATAATTTGTTAAATTTTAAGGTTTTTAAATCATGATTATGAGTTAATTTGTTAATTTTTAGGTTTTTAAATTTTTAGATTTTCCATAATAAACTCCTAGGATGGTATGTAGGCTGGAAATCTGTGATGCAGCTCCGGTGAGGCTTATCAGTGAAAAATTCCACAAGCGTAGAAGTCACAGCAAGAACTTGTTTTCTTGATTCACATGTGTAAACAATGCCACGTAGCATAGTTTTGAAATCAATTGTAGGTGATAATTCAATTGGTTAATACTTAGGGGATGTTGTGTAAGGTTTAGATGTTCGGTAAACTTTGGGGAACATGAATGATACTAACTATAGAATCATTGTTTGAAATTAACAGTTTTTCAGAAATGAGTAATGTTGATAGATCTTGGATGTATAAATGATTAACACCTGATGGTTTCATTAATCCTGAGTTTATTGAGGGAGTTGAAGCTTTTATTCATTATGCATGTTCTCAACCTGCATATATGGATGGCCCAAAGATCAGATGTCCATGTAAAAAGTATAAACACATTCATTTCCTTCCTATTGATGAAGTGAATGGGCATTTGTTGAGAAGAGGGTTTGTCCCAAATTATTTTGAGTGGACATAACGTGGGAAACCATTGATTTGTAGCTCCTTAAGGGATAATGAAGCATAATCGTCAGTGAGCTTAAATGAGTTTGAAGCAGGGATTGGATTTAGAACAAATAATGTGGATGCAAATGAAAATCCTTACATGCAAATGGTTTATGATGTAGTCGGTTATATCTTTCAGGAAAATATAGAAAATCTTGAAGAAGAACCCATAATCCAAACAATTTTTTGACTTATTACACTCACCTGACCAAGAACTATGGCCAAATTGTGAGACAATGACTCAATTGTCTTCAATTGCTCATATTTTGAACATAAAGTCTGAAGGGCATATTTCTGATCGTAGTTTTGTTAAAATTCTTGGATGTTATAATGAATCATTGCCTCCTGATCATACAATGGTTGATAGTTTTTACAATATGAACAAACTTATTAGGGGTCTTAGTTTGCCTGTTGAAAAGATTAATTGTTGCAAATTGGGATGTATATTGTATTGGGGTGATGATGTGGAATTACAATAGTGCAAATTTTGTGGTCAATCTAGGTTCAAGCCTAGAAAGTGTTATATGAAAGGAAAGTTAGTTCCCTAGAAGCAGATGTACTATTTCTTGCTAACTCTGAGACTTCAAAGACTATATGCTTCTGATGTTACTGCATCTCACATGAGAAGGCATAATGAACACCAAGAAGATGGAATAATGACTCATCCATCAGATGCATTAGCATGGAAATATTTCAATGACACCTATTATAAGTTTGCAGCTGAAAGTTGAAATGTTAGGTTGGGATTGTCGACGGATGGATTCCAACCTTTTTATCAATCTGGTCAGCAATATTCTTATGAACAGTCATAATTACTCCTTATAATTTGCGTCCATGGATATGTATGAAAGAGGCATATATGTTCTTAACAGTGATTGTGCTAGGGCCTACAAATCCAAAGCATAAAATTGATGTATT
>JAOTAY010021230.1:0-11055 GCA_025629805.1 Erythroxylum baracoense | reverse complement strand
CTTACATGGAGATAAATCGCAACACTACAGTCTAAACCATAATCAAGCGACCAACTTGATTATTCAACTGTGAATCATTATTTTAGATTCTTATAATATACATGTTTCTGATACATTTCTATATATATGTATATTACTTACAAAAGAATCTCGGTACCTTATGATTAGATATATAATGCTCATAAAAGCCAAACTCTTTTATTTTTATTAATAATAAATATTTTCATTACAAAACTGTAACTGGAAGAAAATTAAGTTAAAAGTAAATACAATTGCTTTCTAGGGCACTATATTTACATAACTCCAACAATTCATCCCTTCAACATTCTACAGCCCACTTAGCTTCGGGTATGGGCTAGGTGTCAACTTGCACTAGATTAAATACGTCACATCTAGTCCAAGTGATGTTAATTCATGTCCTGAGATCTCATTACTCCGTGTGTCATTGAAGACTCTCTTCATGACACATAACTGCTCTGGCCAGAGACTTCTGAGTAATGACCTCGATAAGAGGCTGTGGGTATCATCTCCTTCTATTAGAGTACTGCTCTAATAGTTGTACTCAATCACCACCCTAAAAGTGACCTCATCTTGATATAACAAGGAATAATGTCAAAACATAGGATTAGTATCCACGATATCCTTAAGTACGTCAAGTCTAAAGGTATTTGCACCATTGCTACGGTGAGATTAATAATTGACATTTAATAAATCATCCATATGATAATCTCATAGTGGCTCATTCGATGTACTTACTACTTTTAGTAAGCATCCATATGTTAATTCTAAACATCTCATGCATACAGTTTGTGAGATTCACTGCTTGATCAAATCATGGAGTATAACATGTGTTAGCCTATCTGGATTAATAATGTCTTGCCTTATTAATTATATGACTAGGGATTATTTAGATACTAACATAATTGCACATGATAGGAATCTCATTATCATAATCTCATTATGATTTGCTTCATGTTATGTTTCGTATCATGGACTTCATCAATTCGATTTAAGATCAACATCAATTCATATATAAACGAACATCAAATTAATGAAAATTTTCCTTTCGCTTTATTAATCAAAAAATTTTGTACAAAAGTACTAAAGGTGATTTCCTTTAGAGCACCACTCTAATAGATAACATATTACTTATAAAGGATTTGATGAAAGACTACAGTTTAGGTAAAGTTATAAGAAGTTATTCATTCAAAATTGACTTCATTAAATCTTTTGATACCATAAGATGGAAATTTATTAAACTTGTATGCTAGCATTTGGATTTCAAAATATGTTTACTAAATGGATAATGGAATGTATCACAACAACATCATTTAGCATCCTAATTAATGGTACTCCTACCACAATCTTTAGAAATTCCGAAGGAATAAGGCAAGGGGATCCACTTTCACCAAACCTATTAACATTAGCTATGGAAGCTTATCCAGGATGCTCAACAAAATTATTTCCTACAATGTCCTGTTTCACTATCATCATAAATATAGTGAGTTGAGGATCACACACTTGCTATTTGTTGATGATCTTATACCATTATGTGGTTCTAACATTCATTTAACTAAAATAATTTTAGGTATTCTGGAGTTATTCTCTATTCTAGTTTAAGAGTCAAATAAAAAAAGCAATGTGTTCATCTCTTTTGATGTGAGGAATCAAACTGAACTAAGCAGGGGAATTAGATTAGGTATTCAAAGTCCACCATTTAGATACCTTGTCATTCCTAACATAACTATTAAGCTAATTTTTGGAGATTGCATTCCTTGAATTAAATCATAAAAGGCCAGAATCAATGCTTGAAAAAACAAGTTTCTTTACTTTATTTCCAGCATCACCCTAATCAATTTAGTCTTTAATAGTATCCATGTTCATTGACATCAAAGAGACTAAGATGTGTATCAAGTCTTTCTTATGGTCTAGTATGGATGAAAACTTGAAAGTCTCTAAAGTCAAATAGGAAGATATTTCTATCCTCAAGTGGATAGGAGGATTGGGAATCATTCCCATCTCTATTACGCAAAAAGTAATGCTAAGTAAAACTTTCTTGAGATTACATATTAACAAAGGGGCACTTTAGATAAAATGGGTCAATGAATATTACCTAAAAAACTAGAACTTTTGGCAATTAGATATAAGCAGGGATCATTATTGAGTTTTTTCACATATGCTAAAATTGAAAAGTCTTTTATAACTTTGGATCAAGCATAAGTTAGAAAATGGTGAATGAATTTGGTTCTGGCAAGAAAATTTAGCACTTTACACTTGAAAACTGATTTTATACACTTAAGGAATATAATTCCTTTTAAGGCTAGATTTGCTTCACTTATCCAGAACGGGGAATGGCATTGCAACTTTAGAGACTCCTTTTTACTCTCTAATTATCTTCCACAGCTATATAATGAAGACATAATCATCTGGTAAGTAAACACCAAAGGGTATTTTACTAATGTTTCTTACTATAGAATATACAAATCTAACCTAGAGGAGGAACCATGTTATGATTTATTATGGAAACAAACCTTAAAATCCAAAGAACTCTTAATTAGCATACAAGTTATAAAAGATAAGATTAGAACCTAGGATAGGTGGTTGGCTCCTTTTATCATATTAGTGTATTATTCCAAAAGACGAAAAAGATAGGAATCATCTATTTTTCCAATGCAAGTTCTCTAAAGTAATTTGTAATATAATGTTTCATCTTTTAAAGGAGAAATTTAAAGCATGTGGATGGAATAAAGCAGTGATATGGGTTATCAAAAAGATAAAGGAGCTCAAGTTAGACGGTGCCATACTAAAATTGGTTTTCATCTCAACAATTTATGCATATAGAGAGAAAGAAAAGCATATTAGACAAAAAGGAATCTACTGAAAAGCACCAACTTGCTAAACACTCTTAACTGGATCAAAGAGATCATGATAGAAAAAAAGGCATAAGGCAATATCATTCAAGATATGAAGCTCAAATGAAACCTTTGATTTTTAACTTTGTTCTAAATTTAAACTGAATTTTACTTTGTAAATGTTACTGTATTTTATTAGTGTAATATCGTTTGCTAGAGATTAACAAAATTATTATTTCACTTTTAAAAAAGGAATAACCCTCTAGTAGGATTTCAGCAACAAACACCTTAACTAAAAAGCCTAATCTAGAAAATAGAATGTTCAAATTTGTTTGAGTTAAATGCAAGACATCAAAGCACTGAGGCTTCTATACATAAATTGGAGGTTCAGATCAGTCAACTTGTAAAATTAGTATCTAAAAGACCATAAAGGAGTTTCCCTAGTATAGCTAAAACAAATTGTAAAGAATATGTCATGGCAATTACCCTTAGGAGTGGAAAAGAGCTTTTAAAAGAAAATGACCTCCAAAAGAAGAAGCTAAATACCAAGAGCCAAGAAAAAGTTGAAGGTGAAGGGCATCATAAACTTGCAAATGAAGCGTGTATAACTTGCTATTAGTTTATAGTTTAATTAATAGCTTCTCAAACTTTTTGATGCTTACAATAATAGATTGAGTGACATAACCTCTTTCTAAAAGCACTTATCATCCTTTGTAGTTGAATATCAAGTTTTGTTTTTGAACATACATTAGACTTCCTCTAATATCAAAAGTCACTAGACAACAAACATGATATTACAACATCCTAATGGTGATAACAAGGCATCCGTAGTAAATTTAATCCCTTGTAATGTCCACTCAAAGCTTTTACATAATTGCACATATGGTAGTTCGTATTCTTATCCCACTGTTACCTTACACATCATTTACATTTATATATTCATAATTGCATTTACAAGAAAATAACATCCACAAAATTATAGGTTTTACTATTTTCTATTAGAATGTGTAGAGTGTTTTCCCTATGAGACCTTAACATTCTTATATATTTATAATCTCGTATTATTACTCCTACATAGCTTGTACGTAGATTAGGGTTCTTTGTCGTTACCTCTTTTGCATTAACCTGCTTCAATAGTTTCAATTCGAATTCTTCTTAATTTTCCTCTTTATCAACTACCACTATAGCATCAATTATACTATTTCTTCCACCATTTACCATTATTGATACTTTAGTACCAAATGTTACTACTTCTTTACTTCTGCTACAATTGTTAATAAAAAAGAGAGAAAATTTTAGAAGAAAGAGAAGAGAACTGAGATTCTTAAATATTAATTTCTTCAAAATGAAAATAGCTTGTTTAAGGTATTATGGTCGTTACTAATTCCATAGCAAACATTTGATTAAACCATTATTTCTAACTCATGTGTGCGTCACAATGGTCATTTATAAACATAAATAGGATAGGCCATTATTTCAATGCCATATGTGTACATCACAATGTTCATCTATAAACATATCATTTCATTTATGATTAACTTCAACAATTCTTTATTCTTGGGTGCATCACTGCACAAAGACTAATATACCCAAAAAATTGAGGTGCATCACATTCACATTGTAACAACATCAAGTTGCTTCTCCAAAACCATTAAGTTGAAGGGAAACCCATGTAGTACGTAACACGAGCCTTAGTTACATATTCCGAACCGAAGGTGAAAGGGAAAAATGGAGAAATGAAAAAAATAACTAATTTCAGTTTCATGACTTCAAAGGAACTTTTCAATGCTGAAACAAATGTGAATCTACTGAGGTCTTCATAAGAGTCAATACCTAAGACATCACTCATGCCTTTAGGAAACTTTCTCAACATCTAAACTTTTGACTAGGTCAAAGTATTCGTATGTTCACAATTTTCCTAAGTAGATATAGGACCTTAACCTTATACATATAGCATCCATATCGGGCCTCCCCATTATAGGCTCAATCAGCTCTAATCTACACTAACTGCAGTCTGTTTTCCTTACTGGACTTCAGTCCACTAACCTAAATCCTTTATTGGGCCACTTTATTATCTTTATCTGGATCAAACTCTATCATCTTAACTGATAATTTAATAAAACCATTAAATTGTAATTAATTGTTGTTCACCCCATAGCAAAATATCTAACATTCACCCCCTTGGACAATAATTAATTACAGTAGTTGTTACAAATGTAAAACCCATTTAAGATACGGTTAAGCCAATCATTATATAGGTCGAACAAGTTTAAAAAATGATTTGATCCAAATATAATAAAAGTCCATGATTCTTTCTCATAAGGCTTTCGACACCGGAAAATATCAAATACATATGTCACGTGTGAATGATAGTTGTAGATTTCTTGATGTTTTAGCAAGCATTTTAGTATGTTTTTAGTGGTTAATTAATTGATTCGTGTATGTTTAGGTTTAGAATTGTATTAGTTGGTTAGATATTTGCATTTTGAGTGTTATGTGGGTTAGAGCATGATATTGAGCTTTAATTTTGTGTATTTGAGGTGCCTTAATGTATTTGTTAGTGTTTGAGATCAAATATCAAAGAACGGAGGAGATTCAGAGGAAGCCCGAAGGAAGAACCAAGGCCACAATCGTGACAAAATCATTTTTGTGGGGGCCACGATCGTGATAGAGATCAAATTAGCTTTCCAAGATCGTGGCAGATACGACAGCAGACATGAACTAGCTGTTAAACTCAACATTTAAAGGAATATTTTGGACTTTTAGGCTAGTAAAGCCTAGTTTTTACCCTAGAAAAGAATATAAAAGAGAAGAGAAGAAACCATAGAAAGGGAGCCTCCATTTTGCTACATTAAGAAAGATCCAAGGAAGGAGAAGAAGAGGAGAGAGGAAGAGAGAAGAGGGAAGAGGGGAGAAGTAGGGCTGTTGTTACTGCTATCTTCCAGATCCATCCCGACCCCTTCCAAGTGACATTTTCACTTCATCTTTGTTATTCTTTCTTTTGAATGTATAAGATGGATTTGATAGTGATGGATTTGATAGTGATGGATTTGGGTTTTATGATGATATTTTAAACTCCTTTAGGTATTTTTTCTTGAATGAATGTTAAAGTGATTTCTTTTGATGTTAATACATTGGGTATTATGATTATTTTTTGTATTTCCATGCTTCGGTAACAAGAGTTACACATTCTAATAGATCATGCAAATAATCAAATCGGCAATTTATATGAAGAGAGATCTCGTGTGAGGACCTGATAGTCTATCAGAGGGCTTAAGATCTAATTAGATGTGTCAGTTTGTTGTTAATTTAGAAATTGTCAAATCCCATAATTCAATTAGGATTTATGATTTACAGTTTAATGATTATAAAACAAGAGAGAGTAATCCACCCTTCAAAATTCTAGGATCGATACCTTATTAAATCAAAAGTAATCATATTAGCATTTGATGATAGGATAAATCTCCCTTCTCATAATCAGCTAATCTTCCCTGTGTGATTTCTTATTGCTTATTAGTGGTGCTCAATTTTGATTCTTGGTGTTAATTTTACAATTTCATTTTCAATCAATCCATATTCACTTATTTATTTTTTTGTTTAGTTTTTCTTTTCATTTTAATTATCCTTTAGGCCTTAGACAACTTAGAATTCGATTAGTTCACCAACTCTTCGAGGGATCAACACCTCATTTACTATACTCAACACCCATGCACTTGCAGTATACTGAGGGATAAGAAATTATAAAACTTTCTCACTCGATTAAGAATTGCTTGAACATAAGAGTTATTAGAAGTTTAATTCAGATAGTTGAAACTTTAGAACTTGACATCGTCCAGTTAGAGCAGGCAATCCAAAGAGCTAGACGTGAAGAAGAATAAAATAACAAAGCGACAATGGCTGAGGAATTTCATCAAAAGTTTTAGTAAGGAGGAAAGCAAGGGAACCAATAGCAGACCTCTTGGATTTCATAAGACCAAGATTCAATACGATCAATCAAGGTATTACTAGACCACCAGTTCAAGCAGCTTCGTTCGAAATTAATCCAACTTTATTAAACATACTGCAAACTAATGTTCAATTTACGGGCTAACTAATGAGGATCCTAACGCTCATATGGTCAATTTCTTATAAATATGTGAAACTTTCCAATACCATGGGATATCGGAAGATGTCGTTAAGATGAGGCTTTTTCCTTTCACACTAAAGGATAGAGCTAAGGAGTGGTATCACTCATTATGTCCAACGAATGTTACAACTTGGGAACAAGTAGTGTGAGGGTTCTTAAAAAAGTACTTCCCCCTCATAAAGGCTACAAAGATAATCAAGGAAATAACAAAATTTCAACAAAGTGATGGGGAGTCACTTTATGAGGCTTTGGGAAAGGTACAAAGATCTGCAAAAGAGGTGCCCTTACCATAACCTACTAAAGGAGTTTCTTTTTCAGAATTTCTATAATAGAATGAACCAACCTACCTGAGGAACCAGTGATACAGCATCAGGAGAATCTTTGATAGGGAAGACGATGGATGAAGCAAAAGAGTTGTTGGAGGAAATGGCTAGTAACATTTATCTTTGGACAATGGACAAAAGTAGATAAAATACAACCCTCTTTGAGCAAAAGGGAGCTTTATCTGTTGACCCAATCACTGAAATGCAAGCTAAGATTGATAATTTGACTTGATAGATAAATAATATGAAAGTCTCTTCTTCAACTCCTGTGAAAGTTATTCAATAAAGGCACAAGCTATGCGGACAAGATAACCACAACACCATTGATTGATTTTTAATGAAAGACCATAAATCAGAACAAGTTAACTATATGGGAGCGTAATTTTGTCCAAGAGGGGGGAACAACCCCTACTCAAACACATATAACCCTGGATGGAAAATTCATCCAAACTTTTCTTGGTTGAACAATAAAGGAGGTTCCGACCTTAATGACCACCTGCTTTCGAACAGGAGAAACCAAACTCGATGGACTCTAAGTTAGATAAAATCTTAGAAAAGATTGGGGGTATGGGAGATGCTTACAAAAGGCTAGAAGGAAATTTTGAACAAATAACAAAGATTCATGCCTCCTCTATACACATCTTGGAAATCCAAATGGGCCAATTAGCAGACGTGTTATCTAGAAAAAATGCAATAACCCTTACTAGCTACACTGAGACGAATCTAAAGGAAAGGATAATGGTACTCACCCAGGCTATTGAAGAAAAGTCCAATCAAGTTAAAGATGATGGGGAAAAAAATAGGCAAAAGGCTAATGAAACTTCCCTGCAAGTTAAATATAACTTGACTGAAATCAAGAAATATCAACCTCAGATTCCATACCCTATTTACGCAATGAGGAAATCAAAGGAAGCTGAACTTAATGAAGTTATGGATATAATAGAGTAATTAAAAGCGTGACTCGCTCTGACAGAATTTGTAAAAGAGAAGTTGGATAATGAATTGTTAAGCACAAATAACTCCACTAAAGTGATAACACTACCACAAAAGCGAGATGATCTAAGAGATTTTTACATCCCATGCACTATTAGTAGTGTTCTAAGGCATTTGTAGATATAAAGCTAGTGTAAGTATGATATCTTATACCTTGTATAATAAAATGGAGTTAGGCAAAATAAAACCTACCAGGATGCGTGTTTAAACAACTAATAAATAAATCCACTATCCTAGAGGTGTAGTGAAGGATGTTCTAGTTAAGGTCAACAAGCTCATTTTTCCCACAGATTTTGTAATTTTAGACATAAAAGAAGATGTGGAGACATCTATTATCTTAGGGAGACTATTTTTAGCTACCGCCTGGTCTATTATAAACATTAATAGGGCCGAATTAACAATGAGAGTGGGAAATGAAAAGGTGTCATTTAAAGTGCCTAATGTTAACAACAATTCTCTCAAATCTGTGGATGTTATAAAGAGCAATGAAGCTTGTGAAGAAGTTGAACAAAGTTATACTTGTAAGGACTTATTATAACGATCAAAAATTCAGAAAAAGACTCAAAAGAATAAGAAAAAGTAAAAGAATGGTGGTAGGAAGCATAGCCTATAGCACGAGTACAATTCATGAAAGTTATAGTGATGCTACCATCACATGACCCATCTGAACCACCATGAAGAAACAAAGAACGTCGAGTTAGCAATGATAAACAAAACACTGCATGGGAGGCAACCCATGATTTTCAATCTTTATTTGTTCATCTTTCGTATTAAATTAGGTTTTCAATTTTGTTTGTGTGTGTTTTTAGAATGAGTTGAACACCTAGAAGAGTTCAAACATAATTAGGACTTGGGAATTCTTACTTTTCTCTTTTTCATAATGGAGAAGAAAGGTTTGGCAAAGGAAAAAATGAGGTGATGATGTAATTATAAGATATAAAAGGACTTTGGGAGTGAAATGAGGAAAAGAAGCAAAAATCAGGAAGAATGCAGAATTTATAAGGCCACAATCGTGGCCTGCGACCGGACAAATAGAACACACACAAATTTCATACAATTTTCTTCCAATTTTACCCCTCCTACCCCCAACCTATATATTTACACTCTCCCTGAATTTTCCTACACATCTCATTCTCTAACTCTCGCTCTAAACTCAAGAAGTCGATTTCCTCTCATTTCTCACTACAACCATCCTTAAAGTCTCTATCTCTCTCTAACTTCCTCACACCTTTCATTCTAATGGAACCAAGAATTAAGAAAATGGTTAAGCTTCTAAGTGTCAAGGCAGGGATAAAAGAACAAGACTGTGGAGCACAGAGCACCCTTTTCAATTTACTCAGAAGAGAAAGGTAAACGCTTTTAAACCCTTAGTCTGAAAAGAATTATTATACCTCGAATTTAGATTTTGACATATTAGAAATTATTGGATTAAGAAAACGGGTTGAAAGTTTAGGGCGAAGAATTCATTGGGAAAAGTTCATACACTTTATTTATGTCATATACGAAGAAATTACCCAAGAATTCTTTACCTCCCTCCAATATGAGCTTACTGACCCTAAGTACCTATGGTTTCAATTGCATAGTCAATCGTATGAGTTGAATTATGAGATACTGTGTGAAATTGGTGGATTCCCTGAATTGACCATAGTAGACCAACATGATAACTTCCATACCATATACTATTAGACTAAACTTACTAGGTTGGAGAATTTTAAATCTAAAAATGCCCATAATAACATAATTTGTAGTCTTGAGCACTTACTATTTCACAATTTTATATGTCAAACAGTGTTTGACAAAACTAAAACTAGCAAGTGTTTGGTTGAGAAACTTTTCCTATTGTGGTGCATGGACCATAGCGTCCAAGTTTACACCTCCACCCACATCTTTAACCCCGTTATTACTACTATGAAAAAGAGAAGCAATAATCTGGGCATGGGGTATTTGGTTGCAACTATTACAGAGTATTATGGCGTCAATTGTGATGGACTAACTATCCATCTTCCTAAGTTTCTTAACACTCGTCACCTGACGAAAGCTGAGATCTTGAAGTCCGACAATATGGAACTTCGAGACATCAATGTAAAATCCCATGTTAAGACCAGGGTGGGATAGGCCAGTTCAAGCTCGGCACCACCACAAGTAGAGGAGGAATCAACTAGCAAAAAGTCAATAGTGGAACTATATGGGAAAAGGTATTGGAAGAAATTTCAAACACTAACAAAGCTATTGTAGATAATGCCAAGGTGTTGAAGAAAATTGTGAAGGAGCAATGAAGACAATACTAAGATATACAAAGCATACAAATACTTCACTGATCAAGGCAGGAGATTCCACCTTTGACACCATCACCATCACCACCTCAATCGACATGATAGGTTCTTATGCTCTAACCCTTATCTTTTCATTTATTTCTTTAATTTGTTCTTATGTTTTTGTATTATTTTATTATGATTCCCACCTTGTATGTTATTTTTCCTTCTCACATTGAGGATAATATATTGTCTAAGTGTTAAGGAGGGTTGGGTTACGTGCATTATATATTTATGCATGCAATCATTATAAATGAGAATTGATGTATTAGCAAGCCTATTGATTGAGCCCAAGTTTATTATCTAAATTGGCAACACTTTCATGGCCTTTACTATACTTTTTGACTCTTAATTCTTGATTTTGTGCTTAATTTAATCCTTGAGTGTGCACTTTTATTTTATGCAATTTGATAGTAAAAATTGTCACAATTGGTATTAATTGCATTTCT
>JAOTAY010021229.1:0-11056 GCA_025629805.1 Erythroxylum baracoense | reverse complement strand
TTATTTCATCGTTATTAAAATATTACAAATACACTTAAAATAAATATTGATACAATTATAAAATAATCAATAAATTATATATTTCCAATCATATTATACTATAGGGGCATTTTCGTCATAGCTACTATTTTTATGTTATGTCCCCTGCAACCAAACACATTTCTGTTCTTGAGATGGAGACAATTGTTTCTGTTCGGTCCATCATAACCAAGCAGCTCAATGTCTCCAATTTCTGTTTTGTTCCGTCTCTAAATTTTTGTCTCGTTCCGTCTCTGCATATTGGAGACAGTAACCAAAGAGACTGTTAGTGAGCAAAAAACCTGTTATCACGGTCACTAGGCTCCTTTAGAGAGAATATAGCCTGTTGGCACATATTTGATAGGCAAAACAAACAGTTTTCATGGTTAGTGGGCACCTTCAGTGATCAAAACAACTTGCTAACGTAGTCACTGGGCACTTTCGATGAGAAAACTGCCCATTGGCACTGTTGTTAGGCACCTTGAATGAGAAAAAAAACCTATTGCTTAGTCAGTACGTACCTTCGATGAGTAAAACAACCCATTGACACAATTGCTAGGCATATTTGGTGAGAAAACAGCACGATGGCGCAGTCACTGTGTGCCTTCAGTAAGAAAGCAGACCATTGGCATATCTTTGGTAAGTGAAGCAACTTGTTGTCTAGGTTGCTAGGCAACTTCGATGAGCTAAAAAACCATTTACATAGCCGTTCGGCACTGTCACTAGACACCTTCAGTGAGAAAAGGGCCCATTAGCATTGTCATTGGGAACCTTTGCTCGATAAAAGAGCCCATTGGCACGATTGCTAGGCACCTTTGATGAGAAAACAGCCCATTGGCACAACTTTGGTGGGCAAATTAGCTCGTTGACATGATTTTGAGGCAAATTTTATAAGCAAAACAATTCAATGGCATTATTGTTAGGCTCCTTTGGTGGGCAAAAGAGCCTATTGGCATTGTCGTTTGGCAACTTTGGTGGCTAAAAGAGCCCATTGGCACTGTGTCTAGGCACCTTCGATGAGAAAAACAATACGTTGGCACTGTTGTTGGGCACTTTCAGTAAGAAAACAACAGGTTGGCTTGCGTATAGTCAGTGAGAAGAAGTTTGTTGGCATGGTCACTGAGCAACTTCTACAAGAAAACAACCTGTTGGCACATCATTGGTCAGCAAAACAACTCATTGACATGGTCGCTAGGCACATTCAATGAGAAAACATCTTGTTAAAACACCTATGGTGGCCAAAACAACTTGTTGGCACGATCATTAAAGAACTTTGATGAGAAAACATCCAATTGGCAAGGTCTTTCGGCACCTCCGGTGAGAACACAACCATCGTCACAGTCGGTGGGCACCTTCAGAAAGAAAAGAGCCTTTGGTATTATCGTTGAGCACCTTCGGTGGGCAAAGGAGCCCATTTGCATGGCTATTGGGCACCTTCTGTGAGAAAGCAGCTAGTTGGCATGGTTGTTTGGGACCTTTGATAAGTAAAACAACCCATTGACACAATCATTAAGAACATTTAGTGAGAAAATAGCCCGACGGCACAGACGTTGGACGCCTTTGGTAAGAAAATAACCCATTGGTACATCTTTAGTATGCAAAACAACCAATTTGCATAGTCATTGGGCATCATTAGTGAGCTAAACAACCAGCTGACAAAGTGGCTAGGCACGTTCACTAAGGAGATAGCCTGTTGGCACGGTTGTTGGGCACCTTTTGTGAAAAGACAACCTGTTGACATAGTCGTTTGACACTGTCATTAGAAAATAGCCTTATGGCATTGTCATTGGGGACCTTTATTGGGCAAAAGAGCCCATTAGCAGGATTGTTAGGCAGTTTCGGTGGGAAAACTGTCCATTAGCACAACTTTGGTGGGCAAATAAGCTCGTTGGCATGGTCACTGGGCAACTTTGATAAGCAAAACAATCCATTGGAATTGTTGTTTGGTTACTTAGATAGACAAAAGGGCCCATCAATATTATTGTTGGGCACTTTCGATGGGTTAAAGAGCCCATTGGCACGGTCTCTAGGCACCTTCGATAAGCAAAAAGCACGTTGGCACTATTCATGGACAGTTTTGGTGAGAAAACAACATGTCGGCGTTGGTATTGTCATCGAGAAAAGGTATGTTGACATGGTCACTGGGCACCTTCAGTAAGTAAAACAACCCATTAACAATATCGCTAGCCCATTTAGTGAGAAAACAATCTAATGGTACAGTTGCTGGGCATCCTCGGTAAGAAAACTACTCGTTGGCACATCTTTGGTGGGCAAAACAATCCATTGACATGTTCGCTGGGCACATTCAAAGAGAAAACATCCCACTGGAAAAACTTTGGCTGGCAAAACCACCAGTTGACATGATCGTTGGGCACCTTTGATAAGAAAAAATATAGTTAGCAAGGTTGTTGGGCACCTTCAGTGATAAAACAACCCGTTGGCACAGTGGTTGGACACCTTCAAAAAGAAAGGAGCCCTTTGGCATTCTCATTGGGCACCTTCAGTGGGTGAAAGAGCCCATTGGCACAATTAGTTGGCACCTTCAATGAGAAAGAAGCCTATTCACATAGTCACTAGGCACCTTTCATAGGTAAAGCAACCCATTGACACAATTATTAAGCACATTTGGTGAGAAAATAGCCTGATGGTACAAATATTAGATGCCTTTGGTAAGAAAATAGTCCATTGACATATCTTTGGTATGCAAAACAACCCATTGGCATGGTTATTAGGAACCTTTGGTGAGCTAAACAACCAGTTGACATAATTCCTAGGCATGTTTAGTAAGGAGACAACCCAATCACACAATTGCTAGGCACCTTCGATGGAAAGATAGCTCATTGACACATCTTTGGTGGGCAAAACAACTAACTTGCATGGGGCAATGGGTAATGGACTCCTTCAGTGTTCAAAACAACTTGCTGACATAGTCGTTGGGTACTTTCGATGAGAAAACTGCTAAATGGTGTTGTCGCTGGGCACCTTCAGTGAGAGAACAACTCATTGCCTTAGTCACTCAGCACCTTTTTGGTGCCTTTGGTAGGAAAATAACTTATTTCCATATCTTTGGTAGGGAAAACAACTCATTGGCAAGGTGGCCGGGCACCTGCAGTGAGCTACAACCCATTGACATCGTCATTAGGCACATTCGTTGAGAAAATAGTTTGCTGGTAGTACTGTTTGACACCTTCAGTGGGAAAACAACCAGGTGACACATCTTTGATGTGAAAAACAACCAGTTGGCAAGATAGATGGGCATCTTTAGTGAGCTAACCTACTAGTTGACATAGTCGCTGGGCATGTTCGACAAGGAAACAACCCATTGGCATTATCGTTGGGGATCTATAGTGAGAAAACAACTTATTGGTGTGGTCGCTGGGCACTTTTTATAAGTAAGATAACCAAATGACACAATCATTGTGCAAATTTCATGAGAAAATAGTCCAACTTCATTGTCGTTGGGCTCCTTTTAGAAGAAAATAGCATGTTGGCACATCTTTGGTATGCAAGAGAACGTATTGGCATGGTCACTTGGCACCTTCGATGAGCTAAAAAACCAATTGACACAGTCTCTACGCACGTTCAGGGAGGAGATAGGCCATTGGCACAGTCGTTGGGAACCTTCTGTGAGAAGACAGCCCATTGGCACATCTTTGGTGAGCAAAACAACAAGTTTGCTCGGTCGATAGATATCTTCAGTGAGCAAAACAGCCCTCTGACACAGTCACTGGGCAGTTTTGATGAGAAAACTATCCATTAGCATTGCTACTGAGCACTTTCGGTGAGAAAACAGGCTATTGGCTTTGTCATTGGGCAACTTCGGTGAGCAAAACAACCCATTGACATAATCACTAGGCCTATTAGGTAAGAAAATAGCCCCATATCATAGTCATTGGGGGTCTTTAGTAAGAAAACAACCCGTTGGCATATCTTTGGTAAGTGAAACAACTCATTGGTTAAGTTGCTGAGCAACTTCGATGAGCTAAAAAACTTATTAACATAGTCATTGGGCACTATCACTGCACACCTTCGATGATAAAATAACACTTTGGCATTTTCATTGGGCACCTTTGGTGTGTAAAAGAGACCATTGGCACAATTGCTGGGCTCTTTCGGTGAAAAATGGTCCGTTGGCACAACTTTGGTGGGCAAACCAGCTCGTTGGCATGATTACTAGGCAACTTTGATAAGCAAAAAAATTTGCTGGCATTGTCATTGGACTCCTTTCGTGGGCCAAAGAGCCCATTGGCATTGTTGTTAGGCACCTTTAGTGGCCAAAAGAGCCCATTAGCATTGTCTCTAGGCACCTTTAGCGACGAAAACATCACGTTGGCACAATCACTAGGCACTTTCAATAAGAAAACAACAAATTGGTTTAGGCGCCGTCAATGAGAAGAAGTTTGTTAGCATGGTTGCTAGGCACCTTTTGTAAGAAAACAACCCATTGGCACATATTTGGTGGGCAAAACAACCCGTTGACATGGTCGCTGGGCATATTTGATGAGAAAACATCCTGTTGGAATATCATTGGTGGGCAAAACAATCCATTGGCATAGTCGCTGAAGAAATTCAACGAAACATCTTCGGTAGGAAAAGGAGCCCATTTACACGGTTGCTGGGCACCTTTGGTGAGAAAACATCCAGTTGGCATGGTTGCTAGGGACTTTTGATAAGTAAAACAACCTGCCGACACAATCGTTAAGCACATCAGCGAGAAAACAACCTGATGGCACAAAAGTTGGACGCCTTTGGTAAGAAAACAACCTGTTGGTACATCTTTGGTATGCAAAACAACCTATTAGCTTAGTAGTTGGGCACCTTTGCTGAGCAAAACAACTAGTTTACACAGTTGCTAGGCACGTTCACTGAGGAGATAGCTTGTTGGCACGGCTGCTGGGCACCTTTAGTGAAAAGACAACCTGTTGACATAGTTGTTAGGCATCCCTCAGTGAGAAAAGAGCCCTTTGGCATTATCATTGAGCACGTTTGGTGGGCAAAAGAGCCCATTGGCATGATTATTGGGCAGCTTTGGTAAGAAAACAGTATGTGGGCATAACTTTGGTGGGCAAATTAGCTCATTGACAAGCTTGTTGGACAACTTCGTTGAGCAAAACAATCCGTTGGCATTGTTGTTCGGCTACTTAGATGGGCAAAAGGGCCCACCAAACCTTCAATGGGCAAAAGAGCCTATTGACATACCCTCTAGGAACTTTCGGTGAGTAAAATAGCATGTTGGCACTATTGCTAGGCACTTTTGGTGAGAAAACAACACATTGGCTTAAGTGTCGTCAGTGAGAAAAAAGTATATTAACTTGGTCGCTGGGTACCTTCGGTGAGCAAAATAGCCCAATAATAATATTGCTGGGCACATTTGATGAGAAAAGAGCCTGATGGTATAGCTGCTGGGCATCTTTGATAAAAAAATTGCCCGTTGACACATCTTTGACGGCAAAAACAACATGTTGGCTTGGTTGCTGGGCATATTGGGTGAGAAAATATCCTGTTGGAACAACTTTGGTGGGGAAAACAACCTATTAGCATGATCGCTAGGCACCTTCGATAAGAAAACATCTAATTGGCAAGGTTGTTAGGTATCTTCGGTGAGAAAGCAATCCATTGGCACGGTCGTTGCACACCTTTGAAAAGGAAAAAGCCCTTTGGCATTGTCGTTGGGCATCTTCGGTGAGCAAAACAACCCATTGGCATGGTTATTAGGCACCTTTGATGAGAAAGAAGCCTATTGGCTTGGTCATTAGGCACCTTCGATAAGTAAAACAACCTGTTAACACAATTGTTAAGCACATTCGGTGAGAAAACAATATGATGGTACAAACATTAGATGCCTCTGATAAGAAAACAACCCATTGGCACATGTTTTGTATGCAAAACAACCTATTGGCATGGCTGTTAAGCACATTCGGTAAGCTAAACAATGAGTTGGCGCAGTCACTAGGCATGTTTAGTAAGGAGACAACTCAATGACACAATCGTTGGGCACCTTCAGGAAAAAGACAACTTGTTGGCACATCTTTGGTGGGTAAAATAAACAACTTGCATGATCAATGGACACCTTCTGTGAGTGAAACAACCCGCTAATGTAGTCATTGGGCATTTTTTATGAGAAAACTGTCAAATGGTATTGTTGTTGGGCACCTTCAGTGAGAAAAACAACCCATTGGCTTAGTCACTAGGCACCTTCGTTGAGTAAAACAACCCGTTGACACAATCATTAGGCTGATTTGGTGAGAAAACAACCCAATGGCATAGTTGTTGGGTGCCTTTTATAGGAAAGCAACTCGTTGCCACATAGGGAAAACAACTCATTGGCAAAGTTGTTGGGCATGTTCGACAAGGAAGCAGCCAATTTGTACGGTCGCTGGGCACCTTTGTTGAGAAGATAGCCCATTTGCACTCATTTAGTGGGAAAAACAACCCTGGCGTTTATCACTAGGCACCTTCTATAAGTAAAATAAACCATTGACATAATCATTAAGTGCCTTCGACAAGAAAATAGCCCATTGGCACATCTTTGGTAAGAGAAATAACTCGTTAGGTCACGGGGCACATTGGGTGAGAAAGTAGCCCATTGGGACATATTCGGTTGGCAAAACAACCCTTTAACATGTTATATGGGAATCTTCAGTGTTCTAACAACTAATTGTCATAGTCGCTAAGTACATTTGGCGAGGAAACAGTCCATTGGCACATCTTTGGTGGATAAAACAACTAGTTGACATAGTTGATGAGCACCTTTGATGAGAAAAGTAACTCATTGACACCATCGCTAGGCATTTTCTGTGGGAAAACAACCCATTGGCATTGTCACTGGGGACCTTCTTTGAGAAAATAGCTTGTTGGAATAGTCACTAGGAACATTCGATAAGTAAAGCAACCAAATGACACAATTGTTAGGCATATTAAGTGAGAAAATAACCCAATTTCATAGTATGCAATACAACTTGTTGGCATAACTTTGGTATGAGAAACAACCTATTGGCATAGTCCTTCGGCACCTTTGGTGAGCTAAAAAGCCAGTTCACATAGTTGCTAAGCACATTCAGTGAGGAGACTGCCAATTGGCACAGTCTCTAGGCATCTTCAGTGAGAAGACAGCCCGCTAGCACATCTTTAGTGGGCAAAACAACTAGTTTACATGGTCAATAGGCACCTTTGGCAAGCAAAGCAACCCGCCTGCATGGTTACTGAGTACTTTTGATGACAAAACTGTCCATCAGCCTTGTTGCTTGACACCTTCAGTGGGAAAAAACCTGTTGGTTTTGTCACTGGACACCTACGGTGAACAAAACACCTAATTGACACAATTGCTAGGCATATTCAATGAGGAAATAACCCGATGGCGTAATCACTGGGCTTCTTCAGAAAGAAAACTGACTATTGACAAATCTTTAGTAAGGGAAACAACTCATTGGCTAAGTTGTTGGGCAACTTCGATGAGCTAAAAAACCCATTGACGTAGTCATTGGGCATTGTCATTGAACAACTTTGGTTAGAAAATAGCCCTTTGGCATTGTCATTAGGCAACTTTGGTGGGAAAAAGAGCCCATTCGCACGATTGCTGGGCATTTTCAATTAGAAAATAGTCTGTTGGCATAACTTTGGTAGGCAAATCAACTCGTTAGCACGATTGCTAAGCAACTTTGATAAGAAAAACAATCCATTGGGATTGTCATTTGGCTCCTTCGGTGGGCAAAAGAGCCACTGACATTGTCCTTAGGCACCTTTGGTGGCCAAAACAACCCATTGGAATTATCTTTAGGTACCTTTGGTGAGCAAAATAATACATTGGCATTGTCGTTGGGCACTTTCGGTGAGAAACAACGCATTAGCTTCAGCGCCGTTAGTGAAAAGAAGTCTGTTAGCTTAATCACTAGGCACCTTCTATAAACCTGTTGGCACATCTTTGGTGGGAAAAAAAACCCACTAGCATGGTTGTTAGGCACATTCGATGAGAAAACATCATGTTGGAACACCTTTGGTGGGAAAAACAACCCGTTGGCAGGGTCGCTAAAGAACTTCAATGAGAAAACATCCAATTGGCAAGGTCGTTGGGCACCTTCGGTGAGTAAACAACCATTGACACAATCGGTAGGCACCTTCGAAAAGAAAAGAGCCCTTTGGTGTTGTCATTGGGCACCTTCGATGGCCAAAGTAGCAAATTTGCATCGTTGTTGGGCACCTTCGGTGGGAAAGTAGCCAATTAATATGGTCTCTGGGGACCTTTGATAAGTAAAACAACCCTTTGACATAATCATTAAGCACGTTTAGTGAGAAAATAGCCTTCTAGCATAGGGATTAGACACCTTTAGTAAGAAAACAAACCGTTGGTACATCTTTGGTATGCAAAACAACCTATTAGCAAGGTGGTTGGGCACCTTCGGTGAGCTAAACAACCAATTGACATAGTCGCTAGACATGTTCACTGAGGAGATAGCCTATTGGCATGGTTGCTAGGCACTTTCGGTGAAAACACAACCTTTTGACATAGTCATTGGGCACTGTCACTTGACACCTTTGATGAGAAAAGAGCCCTTTGGCATTTTCATTGGGCACCTTCGGTGGTCAAAAGATCCCATTGGCATGATTGTTAGGTAGTTTCAGTGAGGAAACAGTCTGTTAGCACAACTTTGGTTAGTAAATCAACTCATTGGCATAGGCATTAGGCAACTTCGAAGAGTAAAACAATCTATTGGCATTATTGTTGGACTCCTTAGATAGGCAAAAGTGCCCATCGACATTGTCATTGGGCACATCCAAAAGGCAAAAGAGTCCATTGGCATGGCTTCTAGGCACCTTTGGTGAGCAAAATAGCACGTTAGCACTATTGCTGGGCACCTTTGGTGAGAAAATAACATGTTGGCTTGGGTGTCATCTATGAGAAAAAGTCTGTTGGAATGGCCGCTGGCACTTTCAATGACCAAAATAGCCTATTGACAATATCACTAGGCACATTCGGTGAGAAAACAACCTAATGGCATAGTTACTGGGCATCTTCAGTAAGAAAACTACCCGTTGGCATGTCTTTGGTGGGCAAAACAGTCTGCTGATGTGGTCGCTCGACACATTCAGTTAGAAAATATCCCGTTGGAATAGCTTTGGCAGGGAAAACAAACCGTTGGCACGATCATTGGGCACCTTCGATGAGAAAACATCTAATTGACAAGGTTGTTGGGCACCTTCAGTGATAAAACAACCTATTGTAATGGTCATTAGACACCTTTGGAATGAAAAAAGCCCTTTGGCATTGTCATTGGGCACCTTTAATGGGAAAAAAGGCCATTCACATGATTACTAGGCACCTTTGATGAGAAAGAAGCCCGTTGGCATGGTCTTTGGGCACCTTCGATATGTAAAATAATTCGTTGACCTATTTGTTAAGAACATTTGGTGAAAAAATAGCCTGATGGTACAAACGTTGGATGCCTTCAGTAAGAAGACAGTTTATTGACACATCTTTGAAATGCAAAACAACTCGTTGGCATGGTTGTTAGGCACCTTCGGTTAGTTAAACAACCAATTGACACAGTTGTTAGCCATGTTTAGTGAGGAGACAACCCAATGACATGGTCACTGGGGACCTTCAGTGAAAAGATAGCCCATTGGCACTTCTTTGCTGGGTAAAACAAATAGCTTGTATGGTCAACAGGCACCTTCAGTGAGTTAAACTACCGATTGACATAGTCGCAGGGCATATTCGACAAAGAAACTACCCATTCACACAGTTGCTAGGCACTTTTGGTAAGAAAACAATCCATTGACACTCCTTCAGTGGGAAAAACAACCCCTGGCCTTTATCGCTGGGCAACTTCAGTGCGTAAAATGAATCGTTGATAGAATCATTGGGTGCCTTCGACATGAAAATAGCCTATTAGTAAATCTTTGGTGGGAAAACAACTGGTTAACATGGTCACCTGGCACCTTAGGTGAGAAAATAGTTCCTTGGCATATCTTGGGTTCACAAAACAAGCCATTGACATGGTCTATAGGCACCTTCAGTGAACTAACAACCAATTGACATATACCAAGGAAGCAGTCCATTGGCATATATTTATTACGTAAAGCAATCAGTTAGCATGGTCGATGCGCACCTTTGGTGAGAAAAATAGCCCTTTACATATCTTTGGTGGAAAAAACAACCAATTCGTATGGACAACGGACACTTAGGTGATAAAGAAAACCTGTTGACACAATCACTGGGCACCTTCGATGAGAACACAACTTGTTGGCACTATTACTTGACACCTTTGGTGAGAAAAAACATTTTGACATTATTATTGGGCACCTTTGGTGGGAAAAAGAGCCCATCAGTACTGTTATTGGGCATCTTTGATGAGAAAACAACCCGTTGACACATCTTTGGTGTGCAAAACAACCTATTGGCATGGCCGCTGGGCACCTTCGGTGAGAAAACAACAGATTGGCACATCTTTGGTGGGCAAACAACCCATTGGAGCAGTCGCTGGGATTTTTCAGTGAGCTAAACAACTAATTGTCATAGTCGCAGGGCATGTTCGATGAGGAAGTAACCTGTTGGCAAGGTCACTGGGCAGCTTCAGTGAGAAAATAGTCGATTAGCACACCTTTGGCAGGCAAGACAACCTGCAGCCTTTGTCCTTGGGCAGTTTTGGTGAACAAAACAATCTATTGACACGATCCTTCGGCACAATTGGTGAGAAAATAGTCTGATGCCACAATTGTTGGGCGCCTTCAGTAAGAAAACAACCCATTAACACATCTTTGGAGGGAAAACAACTTATTGACAGGTTGACCAGGCACTTTCGATGGGAAAAACAACTTGTTGGCAATGTCGTTGGACAACTTCAGGCAGAATAGAGCCTTTTGACATTATCATTGGGCACCTTTGGTGGGAAAAAGATCCGAACGACACGATTGTTGGACACCTTCTGTAACATCCCCTCACCTATAGGAAGGGTAAATTGGTAATTTGGAACGGGTTAGGATTGTTTAAAGTGCATTGACATACTCATGCATTCATATATGCACATAAGTGGCAAATAGT
>JAOTAY010021228.1:0-11061 GCA_025629805.1 Erythroxylum baracoense | reverse complement strand
AGCAAAACAGCCTGTTGGCATGGTTGCTAGGCACCCTCGATGAGAAAAATAGTCTAATTGCACACATTCGGTGGGCAAAACAGTCCATTGGCATAGTCGTTAGGCACCATCAATGGGCTAAACAACCAATTGGCATGGTCGCTAGGCATCTTTGGTGGGATAAACAACCCATTGGGCACCTTTGGTGGGCAAAACAGCCCGTTGGCATGGTGGCTAGGCATCTTTGGTAGGAAAAATAGCTCGTTGGATTCAGATAGTGAAACAGCCCGTTGGCGTAGTCGCTATGCACCATCGATGGGTTCAACAACCAGTCGATATGGTCGCTAGGTAACTTCGGTGGGATAAACAACCCATTGGGTACCTTCGATGGGCAAAATCATTTGTTGGCATGGTCACAAAGCATCCTTGATGAGAGAAATAGTTCGTTGGCACACCTTTGATGTAAAACAGTCCATCGCCACAGTCGTTACGCACATTTGGTGGAAAAAATGGCCTGTTGGCATACCTTTAGTGGGCAAAACAACCCGTTGGCACATATTTGGTGGGCAAAACAGCACATTGCTACGATCACTAGGCACCTTTTGGTGGGAAAATAGCCTATTGGCACAGCTTTGGTGGGAAAAATAGCCTGGGTTTATTGGGAAAACGGTCCGTTGGCACAATCTATATGCACAATCAATGGAAAAAATAATCTGTTGGCACGATGGCTAGGGACCTTCTATGGGCAAATCAATTCATTGGCACGGTCCCTATGCACCTTGGGCCAACAAAACAGCCCATTTACATAGTCGGTAGACACCTTTGTTGGGTAAGACAGCCTATTGGAACGGCCATTAGACATACTCGATGGGCAAAACAACCCATTGGGCACCTTCGATGGGTAAAACAGCTCGTTGCCATAGTCGTTAGGCACAATTGGTGGGGAAAATAACCCATTGGGAATCTTCTATGGGCAAAATAGCTCGTTTGCATGGTCGCTTGGTACCCTTAATGGGCAAAACAGCCCATTGCTAAGGTCACTATGCAAAATAGCCCATTGGCACGGTCGCTAGGTACCTTTGGTTGGCACGGTCGCTAGGCACATTCGATGGAAAAACAATCCATTGGCACGGTGGCTGGGCACCTTCGGTGGGAAAACAGTTCGTTGACACTATTATTAGGCTGTTCAGTGGGCAAAACAGCTTGTTGACACGGTTGCTAGTTCCCCTCAATGAGAAAAATAATCCATTGGCCCACATTAGGTAGGCAAAATAGTCCATCAACAGAGTCGCTAGGCACCATCGATGGGCTAAACAACCAGCTGGCATGGTCGCTAGGCACCTTCGGTGGGATAAACAACCCATTGGGAACCTTCTGTGGGCAAAACAACCCGTTAGCACGGTGGCTAGGCACCTTCGGTAGGAAAAAAGAGCCCGTTGGGTAACTTTAGTTAGAAAATTAGCCCATTGGCGCAATCGCTAGGCACCATAGATGGGCTAAATAACCAGTTAGTATGGTCGCTACGCACCTTTGGTGAGATAAACGACCATTTGGCCACCTTTAGTGGGAAAAACAGTCCATTGCCATGGTCGCTAGGCACCCTCGTTGAGAGAAATAGTCCATTGGCACACCTTCGGTGTAAAATAGTCCATTGCCACAATCACTATACACATTTGGTGGAAAAAATGGCCCGTTGGCACACCTTTAGTGGACAAAACAACCAGTTGGCATACCTTCAGTGGGGAAAATAGCACGTTGGTACGATCGCTAGGTATTTTTGGTAGGAAAAATAGCTCGTTTGCACACCTTTGGTGGGAAAAATAGTCTATTGACACACCTTTACTGAGAAAAATAGTCCGTTGGCACAATCTCTATGCACATTCGGTGGAAAAAACAATCCATTGGCACGATGGCTAGGCACCTTCGGTGGGCAAAATAGACCATTGGCACAATCGTTAGACATCTTTTTGGGTAGGAAAGCCTATTGGCACGGTCACTAGACATAATTGGTGGGCAAAACAGCCAGTTGGGCACCTTCGGTGGGTAAAACAGCCCATTGGCACAGTTGCTAGGCAAAATTGTTGGGCAAAATAGCCAATTGGGCACCTTCGGTGAGAAAATTGCATAGTTGCTAGGCACAATCGGTGGCCAAAATAACCAGTCGGGCACCTTCAATGGGCAATATAGCTCGTTCACACGATCGCTAGGTAACCTCGGTGGGCAAAACAGTCCATTGACAAGGTGACTATGCACCTTGGTTTGGCAAAATATCCCGTTGGCACGGTCGCTAAACTCCTTCGGTTGGCACGGTCGCTAGACAACTTTGGTTGGAAAAATAGCCAGTTGGCACACCTTTGGTGGGCAAAACAGTCTATTGGCACGGTAACCAGGCATATTCGGTGGAAAAAACAATCCGTTAGCACAGTGGCTGGGCACCTTCGGTGTGAAAACCGTCCGTTGGCGTGGTCGTTAAGCAGTTGAGTGGGCAAAATAGCCTTTTGACACGATTGCTAGGCACCCTCAATGAGAAAAACAGTCTGTCGGTACATCATCGGTGGGCAAAACAGTCCATTAGAATAGTCGCTGGGCATAATCGATGGGCAAAACAACCTATTGGCATGGTCGCTAGGCACCTTCGTTGAGATGAACAGCACATTGTGCATCTTCGGTGGGCAAAACAACCCATCGGCACAGTGTCCAGACACCTTCGATGGGAAAAATAACCAATTGGGGAACTTCAGTTGGTAAAATAAACATTTAGCACGGTCGCTACGCACCTTTGATAGGGAAAACAGAAAGTTGGCCACCTTCGGTGGGCAAAATAGCCTATTGGCACAGTTGCTAGGCACCCTCGTTGGGTAAAACAACTCGATGGCATGGTCATTAGGCACCTTTGGTGGGTAAAACAACCCGTTAGCACGGTGGCCAGGCATCTTTGATCGGAAAAACAGCCCGTTGGGCACCTTTGGTGGGTAAAACAGCCAATTGGCACAGCTTCACTGTGCAAAACTGTCCGTTGGCATGGTAGTTAGGCACATTCGGTGGAAAAAACAGTCTATTGGCATGGTTGCTATGAACCTTCGGTGGGCAAAACAATCCAATGGCACAATCCCTAGGCACATTTGGTGGAAAAAATGGTTCGTTGGCATACCTTCAGTGGGCAAATCAACCCGTTGGCACACCTTCAATAGGCAAAATAGCATGAGGGTATGTCACTAGGCAACTTTGGTGGGAAAAATAGCCCGTTGGCACACCTTCGGTGGAAAAAATAGCCCGTTGGCACACGTTTGCTAGGTAAAACAATCTAGTGGAACGGTCTCTAGGCACATTCGGTGGAAAAAAACAATCCATTAGCACAGTGACTAGGCACCTTCTATGGGCAAAACAATCCATTCGCATGGTCGCTACACATCTGGGGTGGGCAAAATAGCCCATTGACACGAACTTTAGACACCTTTGTTAAGTAAGACAGCCCGTTGGCATGGCCTCTAGGCATAATTAGTTGATAAAAGAACCCTTTGGGCACCTTCACTGTGCAAAACAGCCTGTTGACAGAGTCGCTAGGCACCTTTGGTGGGAAAAATAGCCCATTCACATTGTCGCTATATACACTCGGTGGGCAAAAGAGCCCATTGACATGGTCACTAGGCACCTTCGATTGGCACAGTCGCTAGATAACTTTTATGGGAAAAACAACTAGTTGGCACACCTTCGATGGGCAAAATAGTCCATTGATACAGTCGCTAGTCGTATTCGGTGGAAAAAAGTTTCCGTTGCTGCGATGGCTAGATACCTTCAATAGGAAAAACAATCCATTGGCACGATCGTTAGGTAATTCAGTTGGGAAAATAGCCTGTTGGCACAGTTTCTAGGCACCATCAATGAGAAAAATAGTCTGTTGGCACACCTTTGGTGGGCGAAACAGTCCATTTTGACAGTCGCTAGGCACCATCAATGGGCAAAACAACGAGTTGGCATGGTCGCTAGGCACCTTCGGTGGGATAAACAACCCATTGGGCACCTTCAGTGGGCAAAATAGCCCGGTGGCTATGCAGCCTCGGTGGGAAAACAGCCCTTTAGGTAACTTCAGTTGGTAAAACAGCCCCTTGGCATGGTCGCTAGGTGGGAAAAATAAAAAGTTTCCTACCTTCAGTGGGTAAAACAACCTGTTGGCACAATCATTAGGCACCTTGTTGGGCAAAATAACCAGTTGGCATGGTCGTTAGGCACCTTCAGTGGGCAAAACAGCCCGGTGGCATGGTGATTAGACACCTTTGGTCAAAAAAATAGCCCGTTGGGCATCTTTGGTGGGTAAAACAGCCCATAGGCACACCTTTGCTGGGAAAAACAGTCCGTTGGCATGGTCGCTAAGCATATTCGGTGGAAAAAACGTTCTATTGGCATAGTGGCTTGGCACCTTCGTTCGGTAAAAACTTCATTGGCACAATCGCTAGGCACCCTCGATGTGAGAAAAATAGTCCATTGACACACCTTCGGTAGGCAAAACAGTCCACTGGCACAATTTCTAGGCGCATTTGTTGGAAAAAATGGCACGTTGGCACACTTTCAGTGGGCAAAACAACTTGTTGGCACACCTTCTATGGATAAAATAGCATGTTGGTACAATCGCTAGGCACATTTGGTAGGAAAAACAACCCGTTGACACACCTTCGGTGGGAAAAAAAACTCGTTGGCCCACCTTCTCTGGACAAAATAGTCTATTGGCATGGTCTCTAGGCACATTCGGTGGAAAAAACAATCCGTTGCCACAGTGGCTAGGCACCTTTGGTGGGCAAAACAATCCATTAGGACAGTGGGTACACACCTAGGGAGGCAAAGCAGCCCATTGCCATGGTCTCTAGACACCTTTGTTAGGTAAGACAGCCCTTTGGCATGGCCACTAGAAACAATCGGTGGGCAAAACAATCCGTTGGGCACCTTCGGTGCGTAAAATAGCCTATTGACACAGTCGCTAGGCACCTTCGAAAATAGCCTGTTCATAGGGTCGCTATATACCCTCGGAAGGCAAAATAGCCCATTGACACAGTCACTATGCACCTTGTCTGGGCAAAATAGCCTGTTGTCTTGGTCGCTAGGTACCTTCGGTTCGTACGGTCGCTCGATAACTTTTGTGGGAAAAACAACTAGTTGGCACACCTTCGGTGGGTAAATTAGTCCTTTGGCATGATCGTTAGGTGTATTTGGTGGAAAAAACAATATGTTGGCACGGTGGCTAGTTACCTTCGATGGGAAAAACAGTCTATTGGCACGATCGTTAGGTAGTTCAGTTGGAAAATAACATGTTGGCATGGTTGCTAGGCGCCCTCGATAAGAAAAATAGTCTATTGGCACACCTTCGGATGGTGAAACAATCCATTGGCACCGTTGCTAGGCACTATCGATAGGCAAAACAAGTTGTTGGCATGGTCGCTAAGCACCTTCGGTATGATAAACAACCCATTGGGTAACTTTGGTGGGCAAAATAGTCCGTTGGCACGGTGGCTAGGTAACTTTGATGGGAAAAACAACACCTTGGGTAACTTCAGTTGGTAAAACAACCCTTTGGCATAGTTGCTAGAGGGGAAAAATAGAAAGTTGCCTACCTTCGATGGGTAAAACAACCTGTTGGCACGGTTGCTAGGCATCCTCTTTGGGTAAAACAACCTGTGGGCATGGTTGTTAGGTACCTTTAGTGGGCAAAACAGCCCGTTGGCATGCTGATTAACCACCTATGATCAGAAAAATAGCCCACTGGGCATCTTCAGTGGGTAAAATAGCCTGTTGGCACACTTTTGTTGCGAAAAACAGTCCGTTGGCACTGTCGCTAGCATTCAGTGGAAAAAACAATCCGTTGGTACGGTGGCTAGTCACCTTCGGTGGGCAAAAAAGTTCGTTGGCACGATTACTAGGCACCCTCGATGTGAGAAAAATAGTCAATTAGCACACCTTTGGTGGGAAAAATAGTCCATGGGCACGGTCGCTAGGCACATTTAGTGGAAAAAATGGCCTATTGGCATACCTTTGATAGGGAAAACAACCCATTGGCACACCTTCGGTGGGAAAAATAGGACGTTAGTATGGTCGCTAGTCACCTTTGGTGGGAAAAATAGCCCGTTGGCATACCTTCTATGGAAAAAATAGCCAGTTGGCGCACCTTCGCTGGATAAAAGAGTCCTTTGGCACGATCTTTGGGCACATTCGGTGCAAAAAACAATCCATTGGATGGTGGCTAGGTGCCTTTTATAGGCAAAACAATCCATTGGTATGGTCGCTATACACCTTGGGTGGGAAAAACAGCCTGTTGGCATGGTTGCTAAATAACCCGTTGGCATAACTTCAATGGAAAAAATAGCCAGTTGTCATACCTTCGCTGGGTAAAAGAGTCCGTTGGCACGATCTCTGGGCACATTCGGTGGAAAAAACTATCCATTGGCATGGTTGTTAGGCACCTTTGCTGGGCAAAACAATCAATTAGCATGGTCCCTATGCCTTCGGTTGGTAAAATAGCCCGTTGGCATGGTCGCTAGACACCTTTGTTGGAAAAAAAAGCCCGTTGGAAAAGTTGTTAGGAACCTTTGGTGGGCAAAACAGCCCCTCGGCACAGTAGCTAGGCACCCTAGATGGGAAAAATAGCATGTTGGCACTGTTCCTAGGCACCTTTTGTAGGCAAAATAGTCCATTGACATGGTGGCTGGGCACCTTTGGTGGGAAAAACATCTCATTAGGCACCCTTGGTAGGTAAAACTGCCCGTTGGCGTGGCCGCTTGACACCTTCGATGGGTAAAACAGCCGGTTGGCATGGTCACTAGGGTAAAACAACCCATTGGGTACCTTTGGCGGGTAAAACAACCCGTTGGCATAGTCGTTAGACACCTCCAGTGGGTAAAACGGCCCATTGGCATGTTGTCTAGGCCCCTTCAGTGGGTAAAATAGCTCATTGGCATGGTCATTTGGCAGTTCAGTGGGCAAAACAGCCTGTTGGCACGGTTGCTAGGCACCTTTGATGAGAAAAATAGTCCATTGACACACCTTCAATGGGCAAAACAGTCCATTGGCATAGTCGTTAGGCATCATCGATTGGCTAAACAACCAGTTGGCATGGTTGCTAAGCACCTTCGATGGGATAAACAACTTATTGGGCACCTTTGGTGGGCAAAACAGCCCGTTGACATGGTGGCTAGGCATCTTTGGTAGGAAAAATAGCCCGTTGGACAACTTCAGTTAGTGAAACAGTCTATTGGCATAGTCGCTAGGCATCATCGGTGGGCTAAACAACCAGTCAGCATGGTTGCTAGGCACCTTTGGCAAGATAAACAACCCATTAGGTACGTTCGATGGGCCAAATAGTCCGTTGGCATGTCGCTAGGCACCCTTGAGGAGAAAAATAAACCGTTGGCATACCTCCGATGTAAAACAGTCCATTGCCATAGTCACTAAGCACATTTGGTGGAAGAAATGGCCTGTTGGCGCACCTACGGTAGGCAAAATAACACGTTGCTACGATCGCTATGCACCTTTGGAGGGAAAAACAGCCTGTTGGCACACCTTCGATGGGAAAAATAACCCATTGGCACACCTTCGATGGGAAAAATAACCCGTTGGCACACCTTTGCTGGGAAAACAGTCCATTGGCACGGTCTCTACGCACATTTGGTGGAAAAAACAATCCGTTGACACGATGGCTAGGCACCTTTGGTGGGCAAAACAATTCATTGGCATGCCCTATGCACTTTGGGTGGGCAAAACAGTCCGTCGGCATGGTCAGTTTTGTTAGGTAAGATAGCCTATTAGCACATTCACTAGACACAATTGATGGGCAAAACAACCCATTGGGCACCTTCGATGGATAAAATAACCCGTTAACATAGTCGTTAGGCATAGTCAGTAGGAAAAATAACCCGTTGGGCACCTTTAGTGGGTAGAATAGCTCGTTCGTACAGTTGCTAGGTACCCTTCGTGGGCAAAACAGCCCGCTACCAAGGTCACTATACACCTTGGATGGGCAAAATAGGCCATTAGCATAGTCACTGGGCACCTTCGATTGGCACACCCGCTAGACAACTTTGGTGGGAGAAACAGGAAGTTGGAACTCTTTTGGTGGGAAAAACAGTTAGTTCGCACGGTCACTACGCACATTCGGTGTAAAAAACAATCCGTTGGCATGGTGGCTAGGCACCTTTGGTGTGAAAACAGTCCGTTGGCACTATCGTTAGGTAGTTCAGTGGGAAAAAACAACCTGTTGCCACAGTTGTTAGGCACTCTTGATGAGAAAAACAGTCCATTGGCAAACATTTAGTGGCAAAAAGTCCATTGGCATAGTCCTTCAGTGGGGAAAATAGCAAGTTGGTATGGTTGCTAGGCATCTTTGCTGTGAAAAACAGTCCGTTGGCACAATCTCTATGCACATTCGGTGGAAAAAACAATCCATTGACACGGTGGCTAAGTACCTTCGGTGGGCAAAACAGCTCGTTGGCACAATCATTAGATAACTTTATTGGGTAAGACAGCCTATTGACACGGTCACTAGATGCAATCAGTGGGCAAAACAACCCTTTGGGTACCTTCGGTGGGTAAAACAGCCCGTTGACACAGTTGCTAGGCACAGTCGGTGGGCAAAATAGCCTATTGGGCACCTTCGATGGGCAAAATAGCTCATTCGCATGGTCGCTAGGTACCTTCAGTGGGCATAACAGCCTGTTAAGATGGTAACTATGCACCTTGGTTAGGCAAAAGAGCCTGTTGTCATGGCCGCCAGGCACATTCGGTTGGCACGGTCGCTAAGCAACTTTCGTAGGAAAACAGCTAGTTAGCACACCTTCGATGGGCAAAACAGTCTATTGGCAAGGTCACTGGGCATATTCGATGGAAAAAACAATATGTTGGCACGATGGCTAGGCACCTTCGGTGGGCAAAACAATCCCGTTGGCATAGTCGTTAGGCAGTTCGATTGGCAAAACAACCTGTTGGCACGATTGCTAGGCACCCTCGATCAGAAATACAGTCTGTTGGCACACTTTCGGTGGGCATAACAGTCCATTAGCATAGTCGTTAGGCACCATTGATGGGCAAAACAACGAGTTGACATGGTCGATAGGCACCTTCGGTAGGATAAACAACCTATTGGGCACCTTTGGTGGGCAAAACAGACAGTTGGCACAGTGTCTATGCACCTTCGGTGGGAAAAACAGCCCTTTGGGCATCTTTGGTGGGTAAAACAACCTATTGGTGCACCTTTGATAGGAAAAACAGTTCGTTGGCACAGTCGCTAGGCATATTCGGTGGAAAAAACAATCCGTTGGCACAATGGTTAGTCACCTTCGGTGGACAAAAAAGTTCGTTGGCATGGTCGCTAGGTGCCCTCGATGTGGAAAAAATAGTCCATTGGCACACCTTCGGTGGGTAGAATAGTCCATTGGCACAGTCGCTAGGCACATTTGGTGGAAAAAATGGCCCGTTGGCACACCTTTGGTAGGCGAAACAACCTGTTGGTACACCTTTAGTGGGTAAAATAGAATGTAGGTATGGTCGGTTAGCACATTTAGTGGGATAAACAGCCGATTGGCATACCTTCGGTGGGAAAAATAGCTAGTTGACACAACTTTGCTGGACAAAAGAGCCCCTTGGCACGATCTTTGGGCACATTCGGTGGAAAATACAATCCATTGGCATGGTGACTAGGCACCTTTGCCGGGCAAAACAATCCATTGGCATGTTCACTATTCACCTTAGGTGAGTAACACAGCCCGTTGGCATGGTCACTAGACACCTTTGTTGGGAAAAACAGCCCGTTGGCACAGTTGCAAGGAACCTTTGGTGGGCAAAACAGCCTATTGGCACGATAGCTAGGCACCATTGGTGGGTAAAACAACATGTTGGCACAATTCCTAGACACCTTTGGTAGGCAAAACAGCCTATTGGCACGATGGCTAGCCACCTTCGGTTGACACTGTTGACACTGTTGCTAGGCACCCTGATAAGAAAAATAGTATGCTTGCACACCTTTGATAGGCGAAACAGTCCATTGGCACAGTCGCTAGGCGTCATCGATGGGCTAAATAACTAGTTAGCATGGTCACTAGGCACCTTCGGTGGGACAAACAACCCATTGGGCACCTTCGGTGGGCAAAACAGCCCTTTGGTTTGGTGGCTATGCACCTTCGGTGGGAAAAACAGTCCGTTGGGTAACTTCAGTTGCTAAAACAAACCGTTAATATGGCCGCTAGGCACCTTTGGTAGGAAAAAGAGAAAGTTGACATCCTTCGGTGAGCAAAACAACCCATTGCCATGTTACTAGGCACCCTCGTTGGGCAAAACAACCCGTTGGCATGATTGTTAGGCACCTTCGGTGGGATAAATAGCCTATTGGCATGGTGATCAGGTACTTTCGATCAGAAAAACAACCTATTGGGCTCTTTCAGTGGGTCAAACAGTCCATCGTCATACCTTCACTGGGTAAAATAGTCTGTTGACACGATCCTTAGGTACATTCAGTGGAAAAAACAGTCCGTTGACATGGTGGCTAGGCACCTTTGGTAGGCAAAATAGTCTGTCAACATGGTTGCTAGCCACCCTTGATGAAAGAAATAGTCCGTTGGCACACCTTTAGTAGGTAAAAAAGTCCATTGCCACAGTCACTAGGCACAATTGGTGCAAAAAATGGCCCGTTGGCACACCTTCAGTGGGGAAAACAGTCCATTGGCACGATCGTTAGGCAGTTCAGTTTGTAAAATAGCCTGTTGCCACAGTTGCTAGGCACCCTCGATGAGAAAAATAGTCTTTTGGCACACCTTCAATGGGCGAAACAGTGCATTGGCATGGTCGCTAGGCACCATCGATGGGTAAAACAACCAGTTGGCATCGCTCGGCACCTTTGATTGTATAAATAGCCTATTAGGCACCTTCAGTGGGCAAAACAGCCCGTTGGCATGGTGGCTAGGCACCTTTGGCAGGAAAAACAACCTATTGGGTAACTTCAGTTGGTAAAATAGCCCGTTGGCACGGTCTCTATGTTAGTAGTGTGCCCTAGGCCAATGGATATTTGTGATTCATGTATTAACATTATGACTTGTTAATAATATATTA
>JAOTAY010021227.1:0-11061 GCA_025629805.1 Erythroxylum baracoense | reverse complement strand
TTCGGTTATAGATTATGTTGTGTTATGGTCTTTTCCGCAGCGTATTGTGAATACTTGGACCATACGCGATCCAACAATTGGCACAGTCATTACTCACCTAAGGTGGGAAAAACAGTTAGTTGGGTACTGTCAGCTGGAAAAACAGCCCTTTGGCACACCTTTGGTGGGCAAAAAAATCCGTTGGTATGGTCTCTAGGCACCTTCGATAGATATAATAGCCCGTTGGACATTTTCGGTGGGAAACACAGCTCATTCACACACCTTCCGTGGGAAAATATCACATTGGCAAGGTCAATAGGCACCTTCAGTGAAAAAATAAGCCCACTAGCACGGTAGAAAAGCACGTTATTATGGAAAAACAGTCCGTTGGGCACCTTCAATGGGAAAAATAGCATATTGGCAAACTTTTGGTGGGAAAAATAGCCCATTGGCACACCTTCAATGGGAAAAAGAACGTTGGCATGATCACTAGGCACCTTTTATGGGAAAAGCAGCCCGTTGGCATACCTTCGATGGGAAAAACAACATGTTGGCAAACCTTGGGTGGGAAACACAACCCGTTGGCACATGTTAGGTGGGCAAAACAACCTGTTAGCACACCTTTGATAGGTAAAGCAGCCCGTTGGCACGATCGTCAGGCACCTTTGATGGGAAAAACATGTCGTGGTGGACTTTTGGTTGGAAAAATATCCTATTGGTACGGTCGCTAGGCACCTTTGGTGGGCAAAATAGCCCAATGGGCACCTTCGGTGGGAAACACAACCCATGGGCACATTATTGGTGGGAAAAATAGTCCGCTGGCAAAGCTGCTAGCAGCTTCCGGTGGGAAAAATAGTCCGTGGGGTAGCTTCAATGGGAGAAACAGTCGGTTGGCACGCATTTAGTGACAAAAATAGCCCGTTGGCACGGTCTTTTTGCACATTAGGAGGTAAAAACAGTCTGTTGGGAACATTCCATGGAAAAACAGCCCATTAGCACACCATCAGTAGGCAAAACAGCTCGTTGGCCAACCTTCGGTGGGCAAAACACCCCATTGGGTAAGTTACTAGTTGCCTTCGATAGGAAAAATAGTCTGCAGGGTAGCTTAGGTGGGAAAACTAGCTCGTTGGTGCACTTTCGGTGGGTAAAACGGCCCGTTGGCACAGTCATTAGGCACCTTAGGTGGGAAAAATAATCAGTTGGGCAGCTTCGGTGAGAAAACAACCTGTTGGCACACGTTCGGTAGGCAAAAAAGCCTATTGGCACACCTTCAATAGGAAAACAGCATGTTGGCAATCCATCGATGGGAAAAACTGTGTTTTGGCACACCTTCGATAGGAAAAGCAGCACGTTGGCACAATCGCTAGGCACCTTCAGTAGGAAAACCAGCCCATTGGCACACTTTTGGTGGCAAAAACAACATGTTGGCGCAATCGATAGGCACATTCGGTTGGTAAAATAGCCCGTTGGCACAATCATTAGGCACCTTAGGTGGGAAAAACTATCCATTGGGCACCTTCGGTGGGAAAAACAGCATGTTGGTACACCTTCGGCTGGAAAAACACCCTGTTGACACACCTTTGGTGGGAAACACAACCCATTAGCACACCTTTGATGGGCAAAACAACCCGTTCATAAGGTCGCTAGCTGCCTTCAGTGAGAAAAACAATATGTGGGGCACTTTCGGTGAAAGAAACAACTCGTTGGCATACATTCAGCGACCAAAATAGCCTATTAGGAAAAACAGCCCGTTGGCACACCTTCGGTGGGAAAATATCACATTGGCACGATCACTAGGCACCTTCGATGGGTGAAACATCCTATAGGCAAAACTGCTAGCTGTCTTCAGTGGGGAAACAACTCGCTGGCATGCATTTTGCAATGCAAATAGCCGGTTGGCATGGTCACTAGGCACTTTAACTGGGTAAAACAGCGCGTTGGCAGACCTACGATAGGCAAAATAGCCTGTTGGTGCACCTTCGACGAGCAAAACAAGACGTAAGCACATCTTTGGTAGGCAAAATAGCTCGTTGGCAAGGTCGCTACGCACCTAAGGTGGAAAAACAGTTAGTTAGGCATCTTTAGCTGAAAAAACAGACCGTTGGCACACCTTCGGTAGGTAAAACAATTGTTGGTACAGTCACTAGGCACCTTCCGTGGACATAATAGCCCGTTGGACACTTTCAGTGGTAAACACAGCCTGTTGGCACACGTTTGGTGGGAAAAACATCACGTTGGCAAGGTCGATAGGCACCTTCGGTGGGAAAAGCAAACCCACTAGCACAGTAGCCAAGCACATTAGTTCGGAAAAACAGTCTGTTGGGCACCTTCGATGGGAAAAACAGCACGTTGGCAAACCTTTGGTGGGTGAAACAGCCCATTGGCACACCTTTAGTCGGAAAAAAGAACATTGGTATGATCACTAGGCACTTTTGGGGCAAAAAAATAGCCCATTAGCACCTTCAATGGGAAAAACAACATGTTGGCAAACCTTGGGTGGGAAACACAACCCGTTGGCACATCTTTGGTAGGCAAAACAACCTATTGGCACAGCTTTGGTAGGGAAAGTTGCCCATTCGCACGATCGTCAGGCACCTTTGATGGGAATAAAATGTTGTGGCAGACTTTTGGCCAAAAAAATGGCCTATTGGTATGGTTGCTAAGTACCTTTGGTGGGCAAAATAGCCTATTGGGCACCTTCGGTGGGAAACACAACATATTAGCACATCTTCATTAGGAAAAACAGTCCATTGGCAAAGTTTCTAGCAGTTTTTGGTGGGAAAAACAGTCCGTGGGGTAGCTTCAGTGTGAGAAATAGTCAGTTGGCACGCATTCGTTGACAAAAATAGCCAGTTGGCATAGTCTCTCTGCACATTAGGAGGCAAAAACAAATCATTGGGCACATTTCGTGGAAAAACAGCACATTAGCACACCATCAGTAGGCAAAACAGCTCGTTGGCACACATTCGGTGGGCAAAACACCCCATTGATATTGTCGCTAGGTGCCTTCGATGGGAAAAACAGTCCGTGGGGTAGCTTCTGTAGGAAAAACAGCCCGTTAGTACACTTTTAATGGGCAAAACGGCTATTGGCACAGTCTCTAGGCAGCTTAGGTGGGAAAAGTAATCAGTTGGGCACCTTTGTGAGAAAAATAAGCTGTTGGCACATGTTCAATAGCCAAAAAACCCATTGGCATACCTTTAATGAGAAAAACAACACTTTGGCAATCCATAGATGGGAAAAACTGTTTGTTGGCACCACTTCGATAGGAAGCAGCATGTTGGCACAATTCTTAGGCACCTTTGGTAGGAAAACCAGCCCATTGGCACACCTTTGGTGGGAATAACAACACGTTGGCATAGTAAATAGGCACCTTCGGTGGGTAAAATAGCCCATTGACACGATCGCTAGGCACCTTAGGTGGGAAAAACTATCCGTTGGGCACCTTCGGTGGGAAAAACAGCACGTTGCAGCACCTTTGGCTAGAAAAACATCTAGTTGGCATACCTTCACTAGGCACCTTAGGTGGGAGATACTGTCCTTGGGTCATCTTTGGTGGGAAAACAGCTCGTTGATGCGCTTTTGCTAGCCAAAATAGCTTGTTGGTATGGTCGCTAGGCACCTTAAGTGTGAAAAACAATAAGTTGAGCACCTTTAGTGGGAAAAAACAACCCATGGGTACACCACCAGTGTGCAAAATAGCTCGTTAGCACAATTGCTAAGCAACTTTGATGGGAAAAATAGCCAGTTGGGCTCATTTGGTGGGAAATATAGCTCATTGGACCACCTTCGATGGGAAAAACAGCTCATTGGCATGATCACTAAGCAACTTCAGTGGAAAAATAACCCGTTGGCACACCTTGGCATGGTCGATAGGTGCCTTCGGAGGGCAAAATAGCACATTCGAGCGGTCGATAAGCTCCTTTGGTGGGAAAAACAACATGTTGGCCCACCTTCGGTGGGAAAAACAACACGTTGCACAGCTTCTGTAGGAAAAACGGCCCGTTGGCACATTTTTTATGGGAAAAACAATACATTGCCACGTTGACATCGTTGACGGGCACCTTCAGTGGGACAAAAACCACTTTGGCACACTTTCGGTGGGAAAAGAACACTTTGGCACATTCGATAGGCAACTTCGGTGTGAAAAATAACCCATTGGGCACCCTCGGTAGGAAACATAGCCCGTTGGCACATTTTTGATGGGCAAAATAGTCTGTTGGCATGGTCCCTCGGCACCTTTGGTGGGAAAAACAGTCCTTTCGACAACTTTTGTGGGAAAAACAACATGTTGGCACACCTTCGGTGGGAAAAACAACCTATTGGCACACCTTCGATGGGAAAAATAGCTCGTTGGCATACCTTTAGTGGGAAAAAAGAATGTTGGCATGATCATTAGGCATCTTTGGTGGGAAAAGCAGCCCGTTGGCATACCTTTTATGGGAAAAACAACATGTCGGCAAACCTTAGGGGGGAAACATAACCCTTTGGCACATCTTAAGTGGGCAATACAACCTATTGGCACACCTTCGATAGGCAAAGCAGCCCATTGGCACGATCATCAGGCACCTTTGAAGGGAAAAACATATCGTGGCGAACTTTTGGTTGGAAAAATATCCTATTGGTACAATTGCTAGGTACCTTTGGTGGGAAAAATAGTCCGTTGGGCACCTTCGGTGGGAAACATAACCCATGGGCACATTTTTGGTGGTAAAACTAGTCCGTTGGCAAAGCTGCTAGCAGCTTTCGGTGGGAAAAACAATCCTTGGGGTAGCTTCGATGGGAGAAGCAGTCGATTGGCGTGCATTTAGTGACAAAAATAGCCCGTTGGCACGTTCTCTCTGCATATTAGGAGACAAAAATAGTATGTTTGGCACATTCTGTGGAAAAATAGCCCATTAGCACACCATCAGTAGGCAAAATAGCAGGTTGGCACACCTTCAATGGGCAAAACACCCCATTAACATTGTCGCTAGGTGCCTTCGATGGGAAAAATAGTCTGCGGGGTAGATTCGGTGGAAAAAACAACTCGTTGGTGTGCTTTTAGTTAGTAAAACGACCTTTTGGCACAGCCTCTAGGCACCATAGGTGGGAAAAATAATCAGTTAAGCACCTTCAGTGAGAAAAACAACCCGTTGACACACATTCAATAGGCAAAAAAACCCATTGGCACACCTTCGATGGGAAAAACAGCATGTTGGCAATCCATCAATGGGAAAAACTGTCTATTGGCACACCTTCGATAGGAAAAGCAGCAAGTTGGCACAATCGCTAGGCACCTTTGGTAGGAAAACCAGCCCATTGGCACACCTTTTATTGGAAAAACAACATATTGGTACAATCGATAGGCACATTCGGTGGGTAAAATAGCCCATTGGCATGGTCGCTAGGCACCTTAGGTGGGAAAAACTATCCATTAGGCACCTTCGATAGGAAAAATAGCACGTTGGCACACCTTCTAATGGAAAAACATCCTGTTGGCACACGTTCAATGGGAAACATAGCCCATTGGCACACCTTCGATAGGCAAAACAGCCCGTTCGTAAAGTTGCTAGCTGCCTTCAGTGGGTAAAATAGCCCGTTCGTAAAGTCGCTAGGCACCTTCTGTGAGAAAAATAGCCCGTTGGCACACCTTCGGTGGTAAAAACAACGCGTTGGCAAACCTTGAGTGGGAAAAATTGCCAGTTGCCACAACTTTAATGGGGAAAACAACATTGGCATGTTGGCATCATTGCTGGGAACCTTCAGTGGGAAAAACAACACATGGCAAGGTCGATAGGCACCTTTGATGTGAAAAATAGCCCATTGTTCACCCTCGACGGGAAACACAGCCCATTGGCACGCCTTCGGTGGGCAAAATAGCCTTTTCACACGGTCACTAGGCACCTTCCGTGGGAAAAACAATCCATTGGCACACCCTTAGTAGGAAAAACAGTAGATTGGCACAACTTCAATGAGAAAAATAGCCTGTTGGCACACCTTTGATGGGAAAAAAAGCACGTTGGCATGTTGGTACAGTGACTAGGCACCTTCGGTGGGAAAACAACCCATTGGAACACCTTAGAAGGGAAAAGAAACACATTAGCATAATGGCACAATCGTTAGGCACCTTTGGTTGGAAAACCAACCCGTTGGCACACCTTTGGTGGGAAGAGTAGCAATTTGGCATGGTCGATAGGCACCTTTTGATGGTAAATTAGCTCGTTGGCATGGTCGTTAGTCACCTTAGGTGGGAAAAACAATCTATTGGGCACCTTTGGTGGGAAAAACAGTCCGTTGGCACACCTTTGGTAGGAAACACAGCTCGTTTGCACACCTTTGATGGGCAAAATAACTCATTGGCAATGTCGCTAGCTACCTTTGGTGGGAAAAACAATATCTGGGCTATCTTCGGTGGGAAAAAGAACTAGTTGGCACATAATTGGTAGGCAAAATTGCCCGTTGGCATGGTCGCTAGGCACTTTAGGTGTGAAAAATAGCCTATTGGCACACCTTTAGTAGGCAAAATAGCCTATTGGCACACCTTTGGCAAGAAAAATAGCCCGTTTGCACGGTCGTTAGGCACCTTTGGTTGGAAAAATAGGCCGTTGGTATGGTCACTAGGCATCTGGCAAAATACCCCGTTGGGTAACTTTACTGGGAAACACAGCATGTGACACACCTTTGGTGGGCAAAACAACCTGTTGGCAAAGTCGCTAGGCACTTTCGGTGGGAAAAATAGTCCGTGGGGTAGTGTCGGTCCAAAAAAGAATTAGTTGGCGCACATTTGATGGTAAAAATGGCAAGTTGGCATGGTTGCTATGCACATTAGGTGGCAAAAATAGACAGTTGGGAAAATTCGGTGGAAAAATTATCCATTAGCACACCAATGGTAGGCAAAATAGCCCATTGGCACACCTTTTTGTAGGCAAAATAGCCCATTGGCAAAGTCGCTAGGTGCCTTTAATGGGAAAAACAGTTCGTAGGGTAACTTCGGTGGGAAAAACAACCCGTTGGTGCATTTTTGGTGGACAAAACAGCACGTTGGCACGGTCGCTAGGCACCTTATATGGGAAAAACAATCCGTTGGGCTCCTTCGGTAGAAAAAACAACCCGTTGACACACCTTCGACAGGCAAAACAATCTGTTGGCACACCTTCGTGGGAAAACGGCATGTTGGCAATCCTTTGGTGGGAAAAACTGCCCATTGACACACCTTCGATGGGAAAAACAATACTTCGGCACGATTAATAGGCACCATCAATGGGTAAAATAGCTTGTTGGCACGGACACTAGACACCTATGGTGGGAAAAACCATCTGATGGGCACCTTCGGTGGGAAAATAACACATTGGCACATCATTGATGGGAAAACAACCTATTGGCACACCTTCGGCGAGATACACAGCCCGTTGGAACAACTTTGGTGCACAAAACAGCCAGTTGGCAAAGTCAGCAGCTGCCTTCAGTGGGAAAAATAGTTCGTTTGGCACCTTTGGTGGAAAAAACAATCTGTTGGCACACATTCGACGGCGAAAATAGCATGTTAACATGGTCGCTAGGCATCTTAGGCAGAAAAAACAGTCCATTGGCACACCTTTGGTTGGCAAAATATCCTGTTGGCACACCTTTGGGCAGAAAAGTAGCCTATTGGCACACCTTTAGTTCGCAAAATAGCCCGTTGGCACAGTCGTTAGGCACCTTCGGTGGGAAAAAATGTCATTGCAGACATTCGGTGGGAAAAATAGCCTGTTGCCACAGTCCCTAAGCACCTAAGGTGGCAAAAGCAGTTAGTTGGGCACCTTCGATTGGAAAAAGAACCCGTTGGCACACCTTCTGTGGGAAAAGCAACCCATTGGAACACCCTCAGTGGGAAAAACAGTTAGTTGACACAGTTGATAGGCACCTGCGATGTGAAAAATAGCCCGTTGGGTACCATCGGTGGGAAATACAGCCCGTTAGCATAACTTTGGTAGGCAAAACAACCCGTTGGTACGGTTGCTAGGCACCTTTGATGGTCAAAATAGCTCGTTGGGCACCTTAGGTAGGAAACACAGCTCGTTGACATACCTTCGTCGAAAAAAATAGCACGTTGACATGGTCAATAAGCACCTTCGGTAGGAAGAAGAAGCCCACTGGCTTGGTAGCCAGGCATGTTAATTGGGAAAAACAGTCCGTTGGTCTCCATTGGTAGGAAAAACAACAAATTGGCACGATCGCTAGGCACCTTCAGTGGGAAAAATCGCCCGTTGGCACACCTTCAGTGGTAAAAACAACACGTTGGCAAACCTTTAATGGGAAAAACAGCATGTTGAAATGTTGACATCGTTGCTGGGAACCTTCAATGGGAAAAACAACTCATTGGAACCCCTTCGGTGGGAAAAACAACACATTGGCATGATGGATAGGCACCTTCGATGTGAAAAACAGCCCGTTGGGCACCCTTGATGGGAAACACAGCCTATTGACGCACCTTCGGTGGGCAAAATAGCCTTTTCGCATGGTCACTAGGTACCTTCCATGGGAAAAACAATCCTTTGGCACACCCTTAATCAGAAAAATAGCAGATTGGCTCAAGTTCAATGGAAAAAATACCCCATTGGCATACCTTCGATGGGAAAAAAATAGCATGTTGGCATGATGGCACAGTCGCTAGCCACCTTTGGTGGGAAAAACAACCCATTGGAACACCTTAGAAGGGAAAAGCAGTACATTAGCATATTGGCACAATCGTTAGGCACCTTCGGTGGGAAAACCAACCCATTGGCACATGCTCGATGGGAAAAGCTACAAGTTGACATGATCAATAGGCACCTTTCAATAAAAACACCTTAGTTGGGAAAAACAATCCGTTAGGCACCTTTGGTGGGAAAAACAACACGTTGGCATAAATTCGGTGGGAAAAACAGTCTACTGGCACAGCTTTGGTGGGAAACACAACTCGTTCGCACGCCTTCGGTAGGCAAAATAACCCGTTGGCAATATCACTAGCTACCTTTGGTGGGAAAAACAATATGTGGGGTACCTTCTGTGGGAAAAACAACCAGTTGGCACATAATCGGTAGCCAAAATTACCCGTTGGCATGATCGCTAGGCAGTTTAAGTGTGAAAAATAGCCCGTTGGTGCACCTTCGGTAGGCAAAATAGCCTATTGGCATACTTTGGTAGGTAAAATAGCCCGTTTGCATGGTTGTTAGGCACCTTCGGCGGGAAAATCATGTCATGGTGGACATTCGATTGGAAAAATATGCCATTGTTATAGTCACTAGGCACCTGGAAAAATAGCCTGTTGGACAAATTTGCTGGGAAACACAGCCTGATGGCACATCTTTGGTGGGCAAAACAGCTCGTTGGCAAAGTCGCTAGGTGCTTTTGGTGGGAAAAATAGTCTATATGGTAGTTTCGGTAATAAAACAACTAATTGGCGCACATTCACTGGCTAAAATGGCCCGTTGGCATGGTCACTATGCACATTAGGTGGCAGAAACAGACTGTTAGGCTAATTTGGTGGAAAATTGTCCATTGGCACACCATTGATAGGCAAAATAGCCTATTGGCACACCTTTTTGCGGGAAAACAGTCCATTATCAAAGTTGCTAGGTGCCTTCGATGGGAAAAACAGTTCGTGGGGTAGCTTCAGTGGGAAAAATAACTCGTTGGTGCATTTTTGGTGGACAAAAGAGCCCGTTGCAACTGTCGCTAGGCACCTTAGGTGGGAAAAACAATCCATTGGGCACCTTCGGTGGGAAAAACAAACCGTTGGTATACTTTCGTGGGAAAAATAGCATGTTGGCAATCCTTCGGTGGGAAAAACTACCCATTGGCACACCTTCGATGTGAAAAGCAACAAGTTGGCACAATTTTTAGACACCTTCGGTAGGAAAACAAGCCCATTGACACACCTTTGATGGGAAAAACAACACTTCGGCACGATCGATAGGCAATTTCGGTGGGTAAAATAGCTCATTAGCATAGACACTAGGCCCTATGGTTGGCAAAACTATCTGATAGGAACCTTTGGTGGGAAAAGAACATGTTAGCACACCGTCGGTGGGAAAACAACCTGTTGGCACACCTTTGGTGGGAAACACAGCCTGTTGGAACAACTTCGATGGGCAAAACAACCAGTTGGCAAAGTCGTTAGCTACCTTTAATAGGAAAAACAATTTGGTTGGCACCTCCGGTGGAAAAAACAATCCGTTGGCACACATTTAACAGCCAAAATAGCATGTTGGCATGGTCGCTAGGCACCATAGGTAGGAAAAACAGTCTGTTGGCACACCTTTGGTCAGCAAAAGAGCCTATTGGCACACCTTTGGTTGGCAAAATAGCCCATTGGCACGGTCGACAGGCACCTTCGGTGGAAAAAAATTTAGTTTCTGACATTCAGTGGGAAAAATGGCCTGTTGGCATGATCCTTAAGCACGTAAGGTGGCAAAAGTAGTTAGTTGGGCACCTTCGGCTGGAAAAACAACCTGTTGGAACACCCTCTGTGGGCAAAACAACTCATTGGTATGGTCACCAAACACCTTCGGAGGGCAAAATAGCCCGTTGGGCACCTTCAGTGGGAAACACAACCCGTTGTAACACCTATAGTGGAAAAAACAGCACGTTGGAACAGTTGATAGGCACCTTTGATGGGAAAAACAACACGTTGGCATGATCGATAGGCACCGTTGGTGGGAAAATAAATCCGCTAACACGGTAGCCAGACATGTTAGCTAGGAAAAACAATCTGTTGGGCACCTTCGGTGGGAAAAATAGCACGTTGACACACCTTTGGCAGGAAAAATAGCCCGTTGGCACACCTTCAGTGGGAAAAAAGCACATTGGCAAGGTTGCTAGGCACCTTTAGTAGGAAAAATAGCCCATTGGCACACGTTCGATGGGAAAAGCAACATATTGGCAAACCTTGGGTGGGAAAAACAACTAGTTGCCACATCTTTAATGGGAAAATAGCACATTGGCACATTAGCACATTGGCATCATTGCTAGGCACCTTTATTGGGAATATAGCCTATTGGAACACCTTTGGTGGGAAAAACAAAACATTGGCACGGTTGATAGGCACCTTCGATGTGAAAAACAGCCTGTTAGGCATCC
>JAOTAY010021226.1:0-11062 GCA_025629805.1 Erythroxylum baracoense | reverse complement strand
TTGTATTTGAATGAGAATGTGAAATGTGATATTTCTTGCAAATTGCAAAGATATGAAATATGTGTTATGTGTGATAATTGAGTGAACCATCGATGATGATTACCTCATTGAGTTCGCAAAACTCACCCAAAATTACACGTTGACATTTTAGGATCGAGAGAGAGAACATTAGCGATTGAGAGATTACAAGAAGCATAATTCTTGTACTTTTGTGAAGAAGAAATGGCTCAAAGGTTAATCAGTTGAGATTGAAGACTTTAGATAGACTTTTTGTGTAATTTCCTCTTTCATATAGCATAGTTTGTATTAGGATATAATGATGTATGTGTACGGATGTTTAAAAGCTACAATGTAAATACGTTCAGTTTTATGAAATGAAATGAGGATTTTAGTTTGGTATTTGGTTTTAAAATCTGGTGACATTTATGCGCAGTAATTGATGCCATGACTAAGTTAGATATGTTGCCATGTTAAAAAGTGAAGGTAAGATAGTTAATACACTATTATTATAGATTATATACTAGAATATCCACTGAGTATTTCGGTATGTAATTTATGGTAATGGGGTGTTACAACGATAGTTTAAGTTACCTTGATTTAAGGAATTTAACACTTTTCTTGTGTGATGGTAGGTTCATGAACATAAGATCTACAAGGAGTTTGAGCAAATTAAAAGACATGCAAGTTTCTGACATCACCAAACAAGAGAGGGAAAAGTGAGATGCCAAGAAGCAATAGAGAGGATAATGGCAGAGGAAAGGAATCAAAGAGAATAATAAAGAAAACTCCACAATCTCATGTTCAATGCTAACCAATAAGGAACAATGAGACCACCAGTGCAGATCAACACTTTCAAAAATAACTCAATATTACTGAATATGCTACAAACCAGTGTCTAGTTTTATAAACTAGCTAATGAGGATCCTAATGCTCCTTCAGCAAACATCTTGAAGATTTATAACACATTGTGATACAATAGGCTATCGAAAGATATAGTTAAGATGTGGTTCTTTCTGTCTACACTTAAAGATCAAGCTAAAGCATGGTTAAACTCTTTTAACCCAGAGAGCGTCATAAAATGAAAACAACTAGTGTAAGCCTTTTTAGCTAAACACTTCCCCCTGACAAAAACCACTAGGCTCAAAATTGAGATTATCAATTTTTAGAAAAATGAATGGAAGTCATTATATGAAGCATGGGAGACATTCAAAGAGTTGTATAGGAGTTGTCTTTATTATAACTTGCCCAAAGAGTTCCTTTGACAAACATTCTATAATGGTGTGAATCTGCCCATATGAGGCACCATAGATGCATTAGTTATGGTTTGTTATTGAGGAAAAATTTGATGCCATACATGATTTATTAGAAGAGATGGGAAACAACATTTATCTATAGACTTCAGAGAAGAGTAAACAACAACCAACCTTTAGAGATCAAAAGGGAGTGCTTCTTATGGATTCAATGATAACATCTTCCAGCCTACTTAAGGCAATTCAGCATAGATGCAAATTATGTGGATAAAAAGTTCATGTCTTAGCTGATTTCTTCCCAGTAGATAAGAATAATATGGAGCAACTCAACTTTATGGGAATATGATCAAGGTGGTAATAACCCCTATTTGAATACTTATAATCTTAGTTGGAAGAAACACCCAAATTTTTCTCTAACAATGCTATAAGGAATCTAATGAGAGCTCAAGTCCCACCATGATTTCAGCAAGATAGGCTTGGTTTATTAGATTTGAAGATGGACAAGTTGATGGATATATAAAATTCTAAATCCACGAGCCAAAATGAGAACCAAAAAAATATAAAAGCTAAGTTCGATCAAATTACAAAAAATTATATACCTTCCATCCATAACTAGAGGTCTAAGTGGGCTAATTAGCTAATGCATTGTCTACAAGAAGTGTGGAGAGTCTCTTAAGAAACACATAGTCTAATCCAAGGGAGCAACTAAAAGTTATCACACTTAGGAGTGGGAAATAGTTGGAAGAACTAATAGAGAAGAAAGTTAAATCCCATCAAGGAGAAGACCAAGAGAAAAAGGACAAGAAAGAAAAGAAGATAGAGGAAACTCCATATGTTCCTCCCCTTCCATATTTCACAAATATTCCATTCCTACAAAGGCTATAGACGAATCAAATAAATGTTCAATTTGCAAAGTTTGTAAAGAAGTTAAAGAAATTGTAAATTAACTTGTCTTTTATGGAAACTTTAGAGCACATGCCTAAATACATGAAGTTCCTCAAGGATATACTATTAAACAAGTTCAAACAAGTGAACTTGAGAGGACAAGCAAACGATCTCCTTGACTAAAAGCTACAAATCTATAATTACCATCCATATGCCTTCAAAATTGAAGGACCCAGGGAGTTCTACCATATATTATGTAGTTGGTAATTTAAAATATTCTAAATGTTTATGTGAGTTGGGTGCAAGTATTGATCTTATGCCTTTGTCAATTTTTAGGAAATTGGGGCTGAGAGATGTGAAACTAACTTCCATGCTCATCCAGTTTGTAGATCAATCCATAAAGAAACAGTTTGGTGTAATGGAGGGTGATAGTCAAGATGGAAAAATTCATTACTCTGGTGGACTTTGTAATGTTAGACTTTGAAGAGGATAGGAATTGCACACTAATTCTTAGTAAACAGTTTATGAATATGGGAAGAGTATTGGTAGATGTCTATGAAGGGAATTATAACCTTTAAATGCACTTGGAGCAAATTAAATACCAAATATACAATAAAAATATAAAATATCAAGCAAAAATCAATCAAATATGGGGTATAAATATGGTCAATTATGCATCTATCATAATGCGTAGTGATTAATGTTTATATTGCGTCCAAGATACTTATTTTGGTTTAGGTACAAGTTGGAGGAAAAGGAACCAAAATGAGCTGAATTAACGTCCTTGGTGCAATTCTATTGATGTTTAGTCTTATTTGCCTTTTTTGAGCGAAACGAAGATGAGTTAGGGAGAAAATATAACAAAGAAAGGAAGAACATAGTCATTGTACCTTACATGGGCGTGTAGAAGTGTAAACACCTATATTTGTGACTTATAGTCATATATGGGACTGTATAAGTCACTGAAAACATATACAAACTCATTTCAAAATCTCCGTGACCGATGCACCCATGGTCATATATCTTGCTTGTGTATCCAAATGTGAAAGTGTAATTATGTGATTTTTGGAAAATTAATATTCACAGTCACTTACACGCTCATTTAGCTATATGTGTATAACCACATAACCCTAATTTTATAATGCAAAAAGACGAGTAAGAGGCCAATAAAGGAATGTATAGATTAGAGACAAAAAGGGGCATTAATTACTTTTGTCTTTGAGAGCTATGAGCAACTAATCTTCTTCTTTCTAGTTCAAAGGGGATATTGAGGCCAGTTAAGATTTTTAGGCATTGATCAATCATAGTGATGTTGTTTTTAATTCTCTTTTGGAATTGGCTGCGATATTATGTGTTTAAAGTTTAGAATTTATCATGTATGGATTCATTGCCAGAATCATGATTACAATTTGTAACTTGTTGTAAATCTTATTAATGTATGTAAACTAATAGCCGTGCATCGTTAGGGATAACATAACATAAGTTAATGATCCAAGCTTGTGTGGTTATTACTTAAATTAACCTATTTTCCTAATTTGTCATGAGGCTGCCACACTAAATTTAGATAGCTTGTTTTGGATTGTTTGAAAGCTAGACCTAATTAAAGAGCTTATTTTAATTAGTTACAATATAAAGAAAAACTAGGATTAACAGAGCTTGTTATTAATCTACACTTGATAGTTTCAAAGAGAGGTATAAGAACAACATTACGATTGATTATGCATATTCATTTGAAGGTTGATATTGAAGCAAGAACTAGATTTAAGACCTATTAATTATTCCTTGCAATTTCGTATTATTTGATTTAATTTGTCATCCATACTTTAATTTTATTTTATTGCATTAGTTGAATTCAACCAAACCCCCCTCCCCCAAAGAGTTAAAATAACTATTCATAGGTTTAATTATTCCTAAAACTTAGGGAATAACTAAAGACACCTTCCCCATGTCTTTATATATTCTGCGCATATCGGAATAAACATTATACGTTGAGGACTGAAATATCCCTGTAGAGTCATCACACTCTCGTCTCCTTCGCTCTCGTCTTTCTCCCTCTCGTCTTCAAGCTCTACTCTCTCTCGCTCTTCATGCTCTTGTCTTTTCTTTAACATTTCTTTGCAAGCACTTTTTTTTTAGTTTTTGCTATTACTATAGTTGTTTGACTTACCTTATCAGCCAAGTAGCTTTTGTGATGCTTATTTAGCCTTCTTATCTCTTCCAATCAACTTGACCAAGTTTTTGTTTTGGAATTTATCTGTTTTGCGTTTCTTCCCTGTATCTGTGCGAGTCTTTCTATTTAGCTCATTATTATCCTTATTTCTTAGGCCTCTAATCAAAGAAAAACACAATACCCACTTTGAAATGCGAAAGTAGCTCTGAAAACTGTTCCTTCTCACATCATCTTCATTTAGTCATCGTTCTGTATTTGTTCACCACCAGCTTTATTTCCTATTTTGGTATTTTCTTTGCTTTATTCCATCGTCTTTCTTCTTTCTCTTTCTCTTTTTGTTTTAGTTGGGTTTTGTTATTTTCTTTTTAATTGTTGGTGAGTACTTTTTGGTTTCGGAATTCACTCAATGGAGGTTTGGTATGGAAACTCTGACTTTGCCTACTCCCAGTCCTGATGATGATAAACCCCAAAACCAGGTTCAGTTTTGCTTATTCTTATTGTTTTCTTTGATTGTGTGGCGTTATTCTCTGTTCAGTATAACTTTATCCTGTTACAGTCTTATTTGTTTCCATTTCTTTATAAATTTTCAAATGAGCAATACTTAACCATTCTTTATTTCTTGGAATGAGCAAGCTAAAAACTTTTTCAGAGAAAATTTTTGATTCAAGTTGGACGAAGATTTGCTGTGATATTTTAAAGAGGACATGAAAAAATTTGTGTTTAAATCAAATAGGATCTTGAAATGTCTATAAACTGATGGATTGACTTAGGTAGTATGATAGCCACAGGTTTGACTCTTTGGGATTCTTTCTAATATTATGACTTAACGCCCTAAGCATAAGATAGAAAAGATCATACATCTCTTTTTTTAAAATACTATTATACTGAGGTTGAATCTTAGATACGCAACGTTGTGTTGGAAGAAGAGGATGATGTTGTCAAGAAATCTATCGCAAGGCCCTATTTAGCAGAAGAAGCAGCTGCTGCTACAAAGACAGTTGTAGCTGCAGCTGCTGATGTCGCAAAAACAAATAAGGAATTGTTAGATTCAAAAAATCAAAGTGAATGAATAGATATTTTTTAATTCTTCCATGATCTTAAGTTGTTGTTCTCTTATTTGATTGCGATATAATTTGTTATTGGTAATTGGATTTAGAATTGCTGATGTTTTCTATCTTTTGATTTCAGAGAAGAGTGATAAGTGTGAATTGCATCATGTTTTAGGGCTTAGTTTGATATGTGTTTAGTTATTAATTCAATCATCTAGTATGTGTTTAGGATAGAATTGTGTTAGTTTGTTAATTATTCATGTTTTAAGTGTTTTATGGGTTAGTACAAGTCTTTGAGCTTAATTATTATGTTTCCAAAGTACCTTGATGTATTTGTTAATGTTTCAGAGTCAACATCGAAGAACGGAGCAGTTTGGGAGACATTCGGGCCAAAACAATGACCCACAATTGTGGCACAACAGGCCATGATCGTGACAGAAGCACCAGAGTTAGCCCACGATCATGGTCTGTATGCCATGATCGTGGCAGAAGGCTCAGATGTGGTCCACAATTGTGGCCTGCAGGGTCATAGTCGTGACCTATGTCGGGCAAACGTGTAGACACTCAAAAAATTAAGTTTCGAGAGATTTTTGAGACCTTTTGGACCCTGGAAAAACCCTATGGTTACTCAGAACACAAAAGGATATTTAAAGAACAAGACAAAGAGCAGAGGGAGCTTTTGCATCAGTCACCTTGCAAAACTCGAGAGAGAGTTCATCGAGTGATTGAGAAAGAGAAGAAGGAAGAGAGAAAAAGAGAAGAAAGAAGAGAGAAAAGGAGAACAAACTAACTCGACGTACTTCTCAGATTAGGAAGTTTTTCGACGTCGCTACCTCTCATCCTTCATTTCGATTGTATTTCCTGTTTATTTTCAGTTTTATCATTGTATATATTTGAATTGAATAGTTGATGATAGAATCTTAAATGTCGAGGATGATCTAAACTCACCTTCGGAGTTTTATTATTAAATTAATGAAATCTGGTTGCTTATGTGTTTATTAGATTTATTGTGATTTAATTATGCGATTGCATAATTCGATAATAAAATGAGAGGGTGAATCTGATAAAAAATAATTAAATTAGGCTAACGAGAGTTAAGTGATTTAATAGGAATTAGAATTAAATCAAATTGGTAAATTGTGCAAATAGAGATCTTGCATAGGTTTCCAATAGTTTATTAGAGAATTTCATAACTAGTTCGGGTTTTGGATAAGTTATAAATTGAGAGATTGCGACCTTTATAATTTGATTATGGTTTATGATTTAGGGTTAATGGTTATAACTCGAGAGAGAGTAATCAACCCTAGGATCGTCTAGAACCAATAATCCATTAATTCATAACCATTTAGGTTAGCATTAAGGATAGGTAAAATTTTCTCTCTCTCAATTGATAATTTTCTTAGGTTAAGTTTTGGGTGTGTTGCAATTGCTTAATAATTAGTATTTCTGTGATTGATTCTTAATTTAATTTGATTGATTGAATTAATTTCTCGTTTTTAGTTTCGTGTAATTTGAATTTTTATATTTGTTTTTAGCCTTAGATTTTAGGATTTGATTATCCCTCCTCGTGGAATCGACAGCTTATGTACTACGCTAATGAACTATACGCTTGCGGATTATTGAGGGTTATTAATTAAAACTTACACACAACAAACACCTGATCAAGTTTTTGGTGCCGTTGTCGAGGAGGCGATTAGTTTAATTCTTGTAGTCTAAGGCTTTTTCACCATTTTTTGTGTTTAAAAAAATAGATAAAGAAGTTTAGGGTGTAGAGACACATCAAGACATTTTAGAGTGAGAATGAGACATCTGAAGAGCTAGATGCTAAAAAGAAATGGAAAGATTAATGATAAAGGATATATATTATAAGGAGCAAGGAACTTTTTCGAACTACAGTGAGGCACAGTATGGTTGGGGAAGTAACGATCCTTATTGGAACATGTACACTCCGAGGTGGCAGAACCACTCAAATTTCAATGTAAGGACTTATTTAGGACATCATGACCTATTAGGATTTCAACATGATGAGTCCAGTTCATAGGATTCTAAATTGGACAAGATCCTGGATAAGCTCATGAACATGGAAGATGGCCAGAAGAGACTAGAAGCGCAAATTGATCAAGTAATAAAAAATCATGCCTCGTCTACTCACAATCTATAGATTCGAGTGAGACAACATTCTCGTGAATTTTATAAGAGAAGTGTGGAAGACTCTCTAAGTAATATGGAAATACATCAAAGAGAGCAATATGAGGCTATCACACCTAAGAATGGGGGAGAGCTAGACGGATCAGTGGAAAACCAAACTGAACTCCACCTTATAGAAGATCAAGAGATGACGAAAGAGGATGAAGAAAAGAATGCCAACCCTCCTTATTATTCACTAGTTCTTGATATACCATGTGTAAACTTCAAAAAATCTTAGGCAGATGTCCATGAAAAGAACCTTATCCTTTGGATTAATGATGACCGAGTGACATTCAACATGAATGATGTGTTAAAGAATCTGAAGGATAGTAGCTCATTCAGGATAATTGATGTGTTCAAATCTTCAAAAGAACAAAAGGATGGAGAATAGATGACAATAGACATCGATTTTGAAGAAGCTATGAAAGTCTCTGTTCATGAAGCTGAAGAAGCAGAGGAGATGGAGGTGATTAAGGAAGAAAGAGAGCAACTCACCCTCTTACCGGGCAAACTGCTGGATTCCATCAAAGATTCGAGGAGTTTTATTAACAGTTCACTCAAAAAAGGACATTATTGAACTTAATTGGTTTTCATAATGTTATCAATATTGTCCTTCTGATTATTTTGCAATTTGTAGCTTACTTATAGGCTATAAAACTGATGTTAAACAAAAAAGGAGGAAGCAATCTACTCATAATTGATCTCGGGTGAGTTTGTAAGGATAGAGGGTACAACCGACATTAAAAGAAGTGCTGCATAGGAGGCAACCCATGAATTGTTAACTCCATGTTATTTCCTCTGACTTTTAGATAGTTTGAATTCTATAGTTAGATTATTTCGGTTTCAAATAAGGTCGAAAAGGCATAGGACTTCGACATGAGTTATATGATCAAGGCAGTAAGCAAAAAGAGAGGTGGAAGTGCTATAAAAGAGTAAGGATGTGATATCGGGAATGTGAAGAAGGAAAAAAGAAGAGAAAAATTAGAATTGGTGGAAATATTGCAGGCCACGATTGTTGCCTGGTGTAGGGTAAACTTATCCCACACAAATTTTTAGTTTAAATCTTTACCATTTTACCCTTCATTCTCCTTTATATTTATTTCTTACTTCACTTTTTCACTCACTTTCATTTTAACTTTATCTCTCTAAGTTTAGAACCTCTAAATGCTCTCACTTCTCTCTAACCAAATTCCAAATTTCCAACTTTCACCTACTTGTAAGCCAGTATGTTGCGTATTAAGTAGTCAGCAAAGCGCAATCAATCATTGGGATGAAATCAAGTCTCGAGACAGGGGCGAAGGAACAGAGTGGCAGATTTTGGAGCACCCTTCCCAATCTACACAGAGGAGGAAGGTATTCATTTCTAATCCCTTAATGTTAAACAAATAATAATTCCGAAATATTTTGATTTTGCTACACTTGATAGGTTAGAATTATGGGATAAGGTACAGAATCTAGCAAAAAGAATTCAGCGGGCAAAGTTCATACACTTCCAATATCCTGTCTACCAGAAGCTCACACTCGAATTCTTCACTTCCCTTTGTTACAAACCTAGTAACCCTAAAGAAAAGTGGTTTAGGTTGCGGGGACGAAATTATAAGCTGAACATTGAAATCATATATTTGCAAGTTCCCCGAGTCTTTTATTATCGATCAGCACGATGATTTTTGTGCTTCTCGTTATTGGAATGAGCTCATTAGGTTAGTGCGATTCGATGTTAAAAATGTCTACAACAACATCATAAGAACCTATGAGCACTTGTTATTGCATAAATTCATATGTCAAATGGTTTTTGACAAATCAAAAACTAACAAGTGTTCAACAAAGGAATTTTTTTGTTATGGTGCATGTATCACAACATCCCAGTGTGCACCTCCACACATGTGCTGAACGCTATTGTTGCAACTCTACATAAGAGGAGCAACAATTTGGGGATGGGGTACTTGGTTTTCGCCATTGTTGAGGATTATGGCATGGACTATAGTGGTTTAACTGTTCACCTCCTGGATTTTCTAAATCACCATCATTTGTAGCGTACTAAAATCCTTAAGTCTCATAACATAAAACTTCAGGACATCAGCCAAAAGACTCGTGTGAAGATCAAGGCTAGTTAGGCAAGTGATAGTACCATACCACCTCAGCAGGAAGAAGAGGACTCGACTAGTGAGGAGTCCGAAGAGGAAGAAGAAACAGATGAACCGAGTTGGAAGAAAGTGCTCGATACAATCTCCGCGAACACCAAGGTAATTACAGATACACTTACAGAGAACTTTAGAAGGATGAAGGAGATGGCCCGAACATAGCGACGTCAGAGCCAGGATATACGTCGTATCCATCATTACTTCGAGGTTTAAGGTGTCTAATTGCCACATCTGACACCATTCCCGCCTCCATCACCGTGAGGCGTTGTTTCTAACTCTTTCCTTTTAAAATTAGTCTTTATTTTTGTTTTGTTTTATTTTATGTTTCTTCTTTCTATGCGTGTTTGTTTGCCTGCTTTTCACATTGAGGACAATGTGTTATTCAAGTGTGGGGAGGGTTATGTATTTTGCTTCAAGTGTGAATGTTGCATATTGTATAATAGGTTGTTATAGGTTGTTAGGTTGCATATCGTGAATTGTATAAATGTATAAATGGTTTAGATGGATTGAAATTGATTTAATTTTAAACATAATCTATTAGGTTGTAAAGAGTCATTAGCTCACAAAATTACTGAATTGGGTTCTTTGACTAAATATGCAAGTTAATTAGGATTTAGTGTTAGTTTGTCACCCTCTAAGTTGTCACATTTATTCATAATTTTAGGTCTTTCGACTAAAGTAGCTTTATAAGTATTTTTTCATGAAAACGAGTAGCTAAAGCAACAAGATAGGCAATAAAAAAAGTAAGTTTGTTAATTTTAAATAAATAACTATTCTGATGGCCTTCGGGTTATAAATAGAGTTAGTAGCTAGTTGAGAACATAATGTAATTAAGTAACCAGATCGACACACATCAGAAATGTGTGCCTCTACATCAAAAGGCTATAATGACGTTTCAACCAAGCAGCGAAATAACAACATGACTTAGTCTAGTAACTGGATTGACATTCATCACCAATGTTTGCCTCTAAGTAAAAGACTAGGTTCATGTCCACAAAAAGTAAATAAAAAAAGTGTGGTTTCTAATAAAAACCTACCGAACTTGTAAATAGCTTGACTTTTCATGAAAATGTACTTAGGAATAGGTACAGAGTTTGAATGACTGAATAAGTATTAATGTGTGTGTACAATTGAAAAAGGTAAATAACTTGACATTTGGGTCTTGATTAACATGTATGTTTAGTCCAGAGATCCTAGATGCATATTTTGCATGTTAATGATTACACTAGAGCTCGAGCTCTGGCTCATCCTCAGAAAGTGACGCAAAACGCCAACAGAGGGCGGGTGACCGAACTGGTGGCAGAGCAGCGCCAGACCATTAACAAACCTCCAGCTATTCGGAGGAATTTGGCTCGGCATCAGCAGATAGGCCGTGCAAAT
>JAOTAY010021225.1:0-11065 GCA_025629805.1 Erythroxylum baracoense | reverse complement strand
TATCTCACTATTCACTACTGCATGAGCATGAGATGTGGTGATTTACCACACCTGGACCCGTTTCTTTGGTCCGACCCATTCTCTGGAAACGGGATGTTACAAGCCAGGTATAACATGTTATAGCTATATAGATTTCATCAGATGCTCCTATCCATTTCCCATTCATAAAACCTAGTGCAAGCTTTGTCTTTATTGAGTGAATTTTCTTCTAGTGGCAACTTACATCCAATCTAGGGGTGTAGGACCAGAAAGTATTTTAATTAGGTTGCATTAATATATTTGACCCATAGGTTATCTACTTTCGAAGCTATATCCCAAACATGCTTCCCTATTACTCCACATGTTACTTTCTTCTAAACCCAATCCTCCTTTATTTTTTTTGGCCCAAACCTGCTTCTATTTAACTAAATTTATGACTTTAATATTTTTTTTCTTCCCATGGAAACTCTCTATATAATTTCTCCACATGTTTAACAATGTTTTGAGGAAGGAAGAAGATGGAGGACCAATAAACCTACAAGGAGAAAAGCACCGAATTGATGAGTTGTACTCGACTTCCATATGAGAGATTTCTTGTAGCCTAAGAATTTAACCATTTTTTAAATTTTCTATCAAGCTTTGAAATCACATATGCTTTATTTAGTAGGAGATATTGGCACACCTAAATATTTCATCGGAAAAGAACCAACACATAATCCTATAAATTGCAAAAAAATTTATTTTACCTCACCCTTCACACCCCCTAAATATATGTGAGATTTAGCTTAATTAGCTTGTAAGCTAGTTGTTAATGAAAACCTGTTAAATCTTCACATTAGTGCTTGTACAAAGAGCTCATCAGCAAAAAATCATTAAGTCATCTACAAAGTAAAGGTTAGTGAGCTAGGATTATTTATAAAGAGGATGAAATTAAAGCCTTGACTTTGAGCAGTAAGTTTTAATTCCCTAGTAAGATATTTGATTACCATAACAAAAGCTAACACGAACAATAGATCTCCTTGTCTCAACTCCCTTTACCCTTTATTAATAGATAAAGAGTATAATGAAGTAGTAATGTAGGTCCTAAGCCACTCTTTAAATTTTATGGAAACTTCGATCCATTTAACACCTCCTTAATGAAGTCCTATTCAACTGTATCATATGCCTTTCTTATTTGAAATTTCAACAGGCATTGGGGAGAAATTTTCTTTTTTCCTTTTATAAATTCTGATGAGCTATTGAGTTATCATTATATTATAGGGGATGGATCTCCCTCCTCTATATATAGGATTTTCTTATACTAATTGAGGTATAAAAAGTTTTAATCTCTTACAAAGGAGTTTAGAGATATATTTATAAAAAATAAAACAACAAGCAATAAGTCTTTAGTCTACTACATATACAGGATTTTCTTTCTTAGAAGCAAAAGTGAGCAAAGTGAATTTAGTTTGTTTGAGTAGCTTACCTGTGCTAAAAAAGTTTAAGATGGTTTCTGTGAAATCCTTTCTCACAACTAATCAAGCATCTTTGAAAACTCCACTTCCATAACCCTTTGGTCCTAGGCCTTTTTAGGGATGAAAATTAAATATTGTCTAAATTTCTTGAGCTCTAAAAGGAACTAATAATTACATTTGTTGCTCAACTTGTAACATCCCGTTTTGCCCATACTAAAGGTTAGAACCCTAGAATACTATACATGAGAGACATTATTGAGAAGTTAAGAAGTGCATTTCATGCTCATGCATAATATAACACACATACACGTGAATTTAATTTTTACACACATTACAATGACTAGTTTTCACTCATTTGACATTTTTCAGGTATAAATGATTTTAAATGTGATTATATTGTGAATTGTGAATTATATATCTTGAAAATTGATTTGGTGATAATAATGACTGATTTAGAGTTTTGGTGAAATTTTAGGAAATTTCTAAAATTTTTGGTATTTTAGACTAGGAAAAATATCAAGTGGCAAGACAATTGATAAATGGTAATAGAAATAAGTGACGAATGACAATAAAAATAATTGGCATATGGCTTTAGGATTTAAAGACAAATGTCATAGACAATTAGGAGATAATTGGATTTGAAATTGGAGACAAATAAACTAGTTATTATTAAGGGGCCAAATGGAACCTTGGGGAGATGACAAGTGGAACTGACAAGTGTCACTACCACTCACCACTCAGCCCACATGATTTTTTTAAGTGAAAGACTAACATTTTATTAGTCTTTCACTTGTTAATTGCTATCATCTCTTTGTTAATCTCTCTTCTTCATCTTCTTCAATCTTTTTCATCTATGACACTCACTCTCACCCTATCAAGGTTAAATCTTGCTTTCACCATTCACTTGCTACTTCCATTTTGTTGTCTTCTTCATTTGTCACTAAAGACCTAACCCTTCCACCTTGAATGATGATGATCGTATGATGCTTGGAAGCCAGGGTTAAGTGTGATTGAAGATTTTGAAGTAAAACAAATAAGTGTAAAGCATTATTCTTCATGGTTTGTTGAATAACAACTTTTATAATGATAGTTAGAGGTTAAATGATCATAAAATGATGATGTATATATGTTGAACCGTGAGTGAGGAAATGAGCATATAAATGTTCGTTTTTGAATTTATGATGATCAATATTTCATAAGTTGTTGTAGAGATGTTTTAGAGATGGAATGAGCCCTAAAATGATGTAGAAAGAAATGTAGAAATTTTGTTTAGTAAATGGATGTTTTGATGCTCTGTTTTCAATGTACAATAATGTGGATTTCTTTGGTTATTATAGAGATGAACTAAAATGAGTTAAAGCTAAAGAAAAGGATTAGTGTGGTGTCTTGAAAAGAGGTAAATTAGAGTGATAGTTTAGAAATGAAATGAAGCTGATATTGAAGTTGAACATGTGCAGAAAGTTGATGATGAATGTATATGCATGAATGTTCTATTTTTAGTGTTTATGATCAATCATAGAATATGATTTGCTTATGAATGATATTGAGCTAAAATGGATGTAAGAATGGAGAGGAAATAATAAGGAACTAAGCTAGAAATGATAGACTAAGCATAAGATGTTTTGGATGTAACTTGAAAGAGTTAAAAAAGCTGGAAAATGGGAAGAACTTGGCTGGGATTTTCATATGAAAGCAACCCACGATCATGGGAATACATCCATGATCGTGGGAATGCCTAAAAGGGGCTGAAACTTTCTGTTTTTATAACCCAAAATCGTGGGAATGGTTTATACGTGAAATATGCTTCTTTTATGTGTGGTTTGAAACAACAAATGGTTAAAGACTTTCTTATGATGCATTTAGGCTTGAATGAAGCTTGAAATGAACTTAGTTTGATGATGGAATAAGTGATTAAATGTGATATGTTTAGGATGATAATTGAGGATATAACTTAAGAATGAATTGTTATACATCAAGTGTTTTGGAGATGTTGTATATAAGAAAGTGATCCTATGATGGCTAAAATGATTTAAAGAAGATGAATATTGTGTATTAAGTAAAGATGAATGAGAAATTTGATATTATATGATCTTACAATGTTAAAATAACCTTAGTGAATGACTGATTGAGGAAATTTAGAATAATGAAATATACTGGAAGTATAAACTAAGAGTAAGATAGACATATACAAATGAAAATGTTTGAATGATTGAGACACATAATTATGGTTATGCATATCTGGGATTATCATGAAGCATGCATTATACATAACACTTATAGATATGTGTGTGATTGAGTATTAATGTGATTGTGCAATTTAGTAATGTGTAAATGTGTATGTGTTGCATGATATAGAAGAGCAATTAGAGCGACAACATCCAGACATTGCCGGGATGTCAAGGCAATAGTTAACTGAAGCGTACTGTGAGTAACCTAAATGGTCTCACACTGATTAACTGTTTCTTTAAATTTCTATATTGAATTATTATGTGATGTGAATGTGTTGATTCTAGACATTTTTCTGTTAAATTCACATACAATGAGCACTTTCAATATAATTTTCATGCATCAAACGTCTCGGACGTTGAAAATTATATTGGAAGTGCTCATTATATGTGAATTTGACAGAAATAAGTGTACTCAACATCATTGTTGAATGCCGGACTTAGGTCCGAAGAAAAATGTGAATGTGAATGTGAATGATTGAACACAAGTGATTGATTGAATACATATGACGCATTTCATTACATGAATGCATGAAAAGATAAAGGTAGTTATGAACGGGGTCGCCAACGAAAAAGAGCTTAAAGCTCATAATGTGGTAAGAGCCTTTGGCTCACTATGTATAATGAGCCTAGTATTCCCAACGAATGCGAGACAGTTATTAATGAGCTCGATATCCATAATAGATATGGGATGGTGAAAAAGGCACTCGGTCACAACAATGTAATAATAAAAAGTGAGTCTCATGAGCATTACATATATAATTTGATATGCATTATATGAATGATTGAAATGAGTTGTATGAATTGTACTGAATGTGAAATGTGAAATAAATGAACAAAATTGTATTTTATTAATCATGATGATTAATGAAGTGATGTGAATTATGTGGTTATATAAATTGAATATGAATTGTTGTGTTATATGCTCACTGAATTCACAAAACTCATCAAAATTACAACGTGACTTTTCAGGTACGAGAGAGGTGACTTAATTACTAAAACGTTTTAGAAGAAGCTTAGTACTACTTTTGGATAAAAGAAATGGCTCAAAGTTCGGTCAACTGAGACTGAAGGATATAGATAGAATTTTTGTATAATTCCTCATTCATGTAGCATATGTTGTAAACAGAGCTGTGGACTTTAATAAGTTTGGTACTGTATATATATATATAATGTATTTAATGCTACGATGTAAATTATGTTTTATGAAATGAAAATGAGGAATTTAGTTTTTGTCATTGAGTGTTGTGTTTTAATTATGATGTCATATTAAGTGATGTGATTGCTCTAGTGCACTACTTCCACCGGGCATGTGTTCGAATGTCTGATGGACATATGAGCATGTGTCAGATGGGAGTGGGGTGCTACACAACTGATAAGGTGTTCCCTACTTGAAATGCATATTCTTCAAATTATCTCCTATTTGCCATTTTTTGCTCAAGATCTCCTTATAATAGGCCATTAAATACTCTATCATCATTTGATAGTCCATGATTATTGTGTCATTAGAGTCACCTATAGAGGACAACCTATTTTTGTAAACCCTTTGCTTAACAATTTAGTGGAAGTATGCAGTGTTCTGATCACTAAGCTATATTCAGTACACTTTGGTCTTTTGAGTTAAAAAGATCTCAACTTTTCTACTATAATCTCAGAAACTTTATGTTGCATGTACTATCCTCCCTTGTAGTCTTCCATTCAAAGGGTCTTATTGATGCTCTTCTCGTGTCAAATCAGAGTTTATCTAGCCTGTTATGCTTGGTTCATAATATCATGAAATTTTTTTGTTTAAAGTCTTCAACTTTTTCTAGCATCTTTAGTTTGTGATTTATTAGATACGTTTAGCATCATGAAATACTCTGGTTCTAAACTCTTCTTAGAATATCTCAAAAATTTTAAGATTGAACCTAAAGATTAAAATACTTGAATGACCTATGACTCAACCTAGAGAAACCTATTTGAGCCACAATAGGGTAATGGTCTGGGATGCCCTCAGGTAAAAGTATTGCTTCAACACTTTGGCACTTATCAATCCGTTAGGTTTTCAATAAAGCTCTATCAATTTTTGAGAAAATATATGGCCTCAATTTGCTTATTATTCCAAATTAACCTAAAGCCCTTCCATTGCATTTCCACTAGTTCACATTGAGTTCTACATTCATTAAGGTTTGAAATTTCTAATTGTGTCACAAGATTCCCCCTATTCCTTCATCATCATATGGTACACAATTAAAATCATCTAGTTTCAACCAAGCTTTATTATGAGAAGTTGCAACGTTAGTAAGTTACTACCATAGAATGAGTCTACTAAGAGCGTCACTGAAAGCATAAACGATGGATACTACAAACTATCAGCCATTTTTTAAAGAGATAATGTCATAGTGCATAAGCTAAGGTAAGAGTGAATTATGCTGACATAAAACATATCCTTCCTCCAAATTAACCAATCCTCCCATTTTGGTTAGCAACCAAGTTGATATGGGACCCCAAAGAGTGGCACATCTTATAATAATTTATGTTATGCTATTGATTCACTTTAGTCTCAAGGATACCCAAAAAACCAATTCCAAACTTTTTGCATATGAGCATCACCTCCCATTGCTTATTATGGCTATTAAGCCGTCTTATATTCTATGTCCCTAGGTTATCCATAATCGTCCATAGGGACAGCAACTGGTTCATTATCCAAAGACATATTTTTTTTTCTCTTTTGAACTACTTAGATTGCTTTCACCTTGATCATTTGCTCACAAGTGGACTTTTTATCTTTTTTCTTTGATTTAACATATTGCCTTCGAGTTTTCTGAATATTCTCTTAGGTTTTAGTTACCATAAGTTCCTGGTTTAAAGTTTCATTTTCCCCCTAGGTCGTTGTTGTAAGTTGCTTTAGGTAACCAGATCTTATTCCCCTCCCTTTTTTGACATTGATCAGCTTCATGACCATAATTCTTACACAAGTTGCAGTATACATGTTTTCCCTCATACTGAATATCCTATTCTAGAAATACCTTTCTCATTCTCAATTTAAACTTTTTTTGGCATGTGATTGGTGTTAATTTTCATAAGAATTCTTACAAAATTTACCCTATTCTTTTGTAAGGTTAGCTTATCTGTCGTTACAAGAATGCGCACCAAACCTGTAATTTTACTTAGAGAGGATGGACTCTAATACTTTAATGCTAAATGAGGCAACTATATCCATATAAGAACTTGTTCAATTTTCTCATTTCTAGCTCCTTATTTTCAATCTAAGGTGAGACAATTACAGGTTTTTTATCAAATTGGAAAATTCCCACATGCAGGACCTCATCCTTGGTAGTTTTAGTGAAAAATCTCACTAAAACTATACCTTTTTCAGATGTAGCATTTTCTTAACCTCATAGCTACCCCAAATTTTCCTAAAATACCATTCAAAACTTGGAATGGGGGATTAGCCACTAAGATATAGTAGACAACGATAGTATTCCAATACTTTGTCTTTGGATTTACATCCTCAATATCAATTTTCCCCATAACAGTCTCAGTCTTAACCTCCAGAGGAACATAATTTAGTTTACAACAAGGACTATATAGTTTTTTGATATCAAAGTTATCCTAAATCGTACTTAACTTCCTGGTTTTTGATGTGTTCTTCTCACTTTCATTCATCGAGTTTTCATCACCCTATGATGACCTAGGAATAAGGTGCACCTCGTCTTTAAGCACAAAGCCTTGCAAAATATCTTCTATTCAATAACTAGACTTGGCAATTTCAGCTAAAAGTGTCTATATTTGCATATTTGGCTTCTCCTTCCCCAATTTTAAACCGAGCCATATATCTCTTGAATCTGATACAGGATGTAGAGAACCCCCATACCTCCATTAGTTTGTGCCTATTCTTGCCTCTCTTCCTTGTAACATGTTTCTTCTTGCCATTGCTAGAGCTCACAATTGATCATCTATCATTGACTGAGAAAACAAAATATGGTGCCGAGAGATTCTCTACTTTTATATTATTATCAGGTATTATAAAATATTAAGTTATTGATTATTGTTTTACATAAAATTTTCTAATTTTTTAGTATCATGTTTAAATTGTCTCTTTTTCTTTATGTAATTAGAAATTTCCCTAAAATATTATTCTTAAGATGTTGGAAAATTTCTTTTAAAATATTTTTAAAGATGTTCTAGCTTATTAAGTGGTTTGTCTTTTTAACTCTTTATATCTTTTTTTTAAACTTTCTCAAATCCTTTCCTCTTTTGTAAAAAATGCTCAAATTAAGTTGTTTTTATTTTACTTCGTAATGATTTTTGTAGGGAAGTTAATATTAGCATCTTCAAATTTTCTAGATTGTACAATCATTTGTTTTGTAAGATTTTTTGGGTAATATTATTGGTTTTACTTTAATGGATTTGATGCTCTATCTTTTGATGAAATTTAAATAAGTGTAGTTCTATTACTAATTTTATGGTTTTCTCTCTTTTCATGGAATTTGTCTTATACTATATAATGTTTTTCTCTCTTATTGCAAAATATATGCTTTATTTTACAATGACCTCTCTTTCTATGAATGTTACCAATTATGCCACAAGGTCCACTTTGGACGTCATATTAGTCTTCTATAGTCTGTCATTGTGTTGATTCAGAGGCCTTCTATTATTTTGTTGTGATTTTTAGTTTTTAGTTTTTAGTTTTCATTTTTTTGTGTTTAATTTTAATTTTTTCAAAGAAAAACAAAAACATGTTTGATTGTTAATGTCAATGTAATTATATTTTTATTGTTAATAATAATTAATATTAGATAAATTTTAAAAATAAATTAATAAATTTATTTTAATCTCTTATATTATATTATTAATAAAATTTCACTAAAATTATTATATTTTATTAAAATAATTATTTTTATTTTTAAATTATTAAATTTAAATTATATTTACTAAGTAATTATTAAATTTAAATTCTCTTATTTTCAAATTTTAAATTAATTATAAATTTGAACATAAATTAAATTATTCATAATTCTTATTGGTAATTAATATTAAATAATTAGATAATACATATTTAATTAATATAAAATAGGATTATGACAACAAATAAAATAAAAACAAAATCAATTTTATGATATGTAAGTCTAAAATTAAAAACATAAACAAAAAAATTGTTTACTTAATTTAAAAATAAAACCAAAAACTAAAGTGAAAATTAATAATCCCTTAGTATTTGACTTTTAAGTTTTGATTATCCTTTTATGCTCCAACTTCTTTTATGAGAAGGAAAGAACAAACAAGCCTTTTGATAATCTCCACGTATAGGAATACAATAGTTTTATATTTCAAGTCCAGGTTACCATGGGAAGAATCGAATCTGTGAAGTCGTTTAAGTTAATTACATGGCCTTCTGTTTGCCTTTATTTTGATTAAAGGTTAACACGTAGCCCTTTGTTTCGATTTGCGAGTGTGTCAGGAATTTAAAGTATTTCCAAACTAAAGAAATAAGGAAAAAGATTGTGCCTCGTAATTTCTGACTAAAATCAAACGATTGTGTATGCTAGAAAGGGACAAAAATTTAACAGAAAGAACTTTGCTTTATTGGTAAACAATTCGGCAAAACGTAATGACTAAGAAAGTTGAAGAAATAACTAATGACAATTGACAAGAAAAATGCTAGGCTAGGGAAAATAAAGGATTGCTGAAGAAGAAATAAACTAAAAAGTACAAGGATTTGCTAGAGTGCCAGGCTTTTGGTTTGTCAAGGGTTGGATCCTTTTTTCTTCTTCAAAACTCCTATTTATAGCCAAAGATGTTGAGTGTCCCAATCCAATTCAAACTTGTAATCCTGATCAAATTGTATATCACTGGATAGAGATACACGTTAGATGAAACTCTATCTTATCCAATAGAGATAGAGTTTGGGCTGGTGTCTACCATCTTATCCTTTTATCTCCTCTTTAAACTTGGACTCCTAGACTCCCAATTCAATTCCAACTCTAATACGTCCTTCTCTGCTGGACACTGAAATCTGATGGGCTAAGACTAGTTTTTGGACTTCGAACTATGGACTTTCTTTGGGCTTCGGATTTTCTGCCCAAGACAGTAAAAATGAACCGAACCCATTTTTTTGGTGTAAACACAAGGTAATAAAGAAAATATGGTAAAATATAAATAAAATAGATATATTTAACATATATCTAACAATCTCCCCCTTTTTGGCATATTTGTCACAAATCCAAAGCTCCCCTAAATCAGATTCCAAAGAGTATCAAGTTTATCCAATCATCTAAATTTCTCCCCCTTAGGACAAAAGATGCCAAAAAGCAAGACAAATAGTCAAATATATACCTTAAAGTCTCCCCCTGAATGAAACATTCACCATAAACAATATGATGCCTCCCCCTGAATGAAACATTCACCATAAACAATTTGATGTCTCCCTCATCATTCAAAATACTGAGAGATATGCCCGAGAGAGAGATAGATACCCGAGAGAGATCCATACTGATGTGAGAGCTGAAGAGTCTTCGGTAGAGCCGAAAAGAAGTCACAAAAAAACTACTAAAAAGATGAGACGACAATAGCAACATAAAACTAAAGAACAAAAAAAATCTTTTCTTTTCTTTTTCGTTTCTTTTTTTAACAACACAAAAAAACTTCAAAAATATAAAGCACACTGTTCCTGTGCCCCTCTAAGAATCTCAAACTTGTTATTTTTCTTTGGCTCGAATGAAGATGTATAACACAAGTAGCCTGTAAGTTCTTGATAATCAACCCTTTTCTTTCTCTTGTTTTTCTTCTTTCACTCACATCTCTAATAACATTTTCTGCTGGATGATTTCTTCGGATTCGAGATGACGAACCTCGGTTCAAATCAGCTTCTATTGTTTTGGTTAGTTCATCATCCGAAGTAACTGAAAGTTCTTCAGTTCGTGCAGTTACTTCATCAGTAATAACTAACTGCAAATCAGTTTCTGCAGTTCCTTCCTCAGTAGTAACTAACTGCAAATTTGGGCATTTTCTTATTTTTCCATCTCTACCTTTTTGTGCTTGTACTTGACCCTTTCTAATCCAAGCTTGCTTCGATACCATAGGATGCTGCTGGAAATTTAATGAAGAGCATCTACATTTTCGGTTTTGACCCCTTTAAAATATCATTTGTAGTAACTGATAACACCTTGGCCTTATATGTCCAATGACTCCACAAAAATGACATGTGGGTATAAATCTTCGATTCTTTCTCGATGTTTCTTCTTCTTGGACAGATTTAGATATGTCATCTTTCTTCTCATTCACTTTAGAGCACTTACCCTTATACCCAATGCCTTGAAGATCCCCTTTAACTTTACTAATTTCCAAAAACTTTTCTAGCTTTTCGGTACCTCCATTTAACATTCTCAATCCCTTTTCGATACTTACTAATTTCATTCTAGCTTC
>JAOTAY010021224.1:0-11067 GCA_025629805.1 Erythroxylum baracoense | reverse complement strand
ATAACAAGCAGCCATAAATTATTTGAACGCATGAAGAAATCGCCAGCCACATTTGAATACATGCAACCAATCATTGACTTGTGGAGGGGCCAATTCACATGCAACAACATCAAAACCATAACTTAAGTACAACTAATAAGTCTAGTAACATGTAGACCACTAACCAGAAAATTGTACTAGTGAGTAACATAAACAAAATGCCCCCGAGCTTATAGATTTATAAAAAGACATAAAGTTAAGGATAATAACATGCAATTAGCAATGTAATGCCCCGGAAGTAGCAATATATTGTTTAAAAGCAGTGGGAATTTCATCAATAATTTATAAGATATGGGCTTGGTTTGGGGGAGTAATGACGGTTGACAATTTACTGAAATCAACCTGCTGAAATGATAAGTACTTATTCTTAATAAGTACTTATGTGTTTGGGATTGTTATTTTGGTAACTACTGAAATGTAAAAATAAGTATTTGGCAAGTGTGGTTGCGGTTACTGAAAAGAAATAAAATGACTAAAAAGCCTACTGATTTAATAAACTATTAATTGTTGTTTAAATAATTAAAAAATATATTAATATTCATATAAATTTAAAATTATAAATAATAAAATATTAATTAAAATGAGAAAAATATAAATAAAATAAATTTAGTAAATAAAATATTTCATAAAATATATTATTAGTCATATTAATTAAGATTGTAATGGAAAATAATACTTATAGTGAAGGTTATTAATGGAAAATAAAATTTCTATCGCAGAAGCAGTTTCCTACCGTAACCCTCTTTCTGCTTATTGATTTCTGCGGTGACACCGCACTTTTTTTCCAACCTTCGATTGTTTACCACAGATCCAAACATGTGACTGCATTTGAAAACTGCGGTGGATAAGTACTTATTTCTACCGCATCGCAGATCCAAACGCAACCATAATTACTTATGCAAGGCAGGGTTTTTCATTGCATAAATGGTGGAAGTCATAAGCAACTTAAGTATCTATTCCTGTATGGAAAGTAGTAACATTTAAGTCTGCCAAGGAAAATATTAGGGATTCACTATTAACAAAATGCAAGGAGTTTCAAATAAATTTCATTTATTACACAGCTAGTTATGTAAAGTTAAGTTTTACGTATGCCCTAATCTTTAGAAACTTTTTTAGTGATACAATTCTTTTTTGGTCAATCAAAATACATTAACAACACCATAGAAAACTATGCAGCCAATAAATTCCATAAGGAAACCATATATCACAATGGTAATAATCAAAATATATGAATGAGGGAACCATGTCCACTGGAATATAGATCTTTATTTTGGTTTGCACTGAAATGGCATAATGTGTACATAATTTAGCCTCCATCATCAAATTTACTAATGGCATACCCTCACTAAAGTGATTATAAAAGACTCTTTTATAGCATGTTATTTTCTCATGTAGCTTTGCCTCAGCATCCAATACCTACGGTTAAGAGTAAATATCAATATTCAATATCAAAATGAAAAACCAATATAGTAGCTACTTAATAATATTTGCAAAATTTGATATGGTTTGCCTCAAAGACCTCTTCAAGGGAAAAAGATTATGTGGATTTCAAGGAGTAAGGTGGATCAATAACTTCTAAATAGGGAATGAAAAACCAATATAGTAGCTACTTAATAATTGTTGCAAAATTTGATATGGTTTGCCTCAAAGACCTCTTCAAGGGAAAAAGATTATGTGGATTTCAGGGAGTAAGGTGGATCAATAACTTCTAAATAGGGCATGGATACCAAAATTCACAAACTGCATCATTAAAGAGTACTTTTTAACATGGTATACAACTAAAAGAACACCCTAAGCTAAACTACACTTTTGACGACTATAATTGGCCATGGTTAAAAGATAAACAATTTTCTAGTACAGAAAGTAGCATAATCAAAGTATATGAAAATTGTAAGAGAGAACTATTTGAAAAATCGTCAATATACAACTTAAAAGGAGATACAGGATAATAGGTCGAAAAACATATTTAATTACAGAAAATTGATATAAAGTATAACATGTAAGGAGACTCAAAATTCGAAGGGGCAAAAATTACTATCACGTTGAATGGTTGCCAAGAAGGTAAATGGAACATATCTCAAGCTCAAGGGAAAAACAAAGACGACTAAATATACCATCCTTCATATGATTGGTATATATGCATGTAGGCAGAAGAACATGGTTTTCTACGCAAAAGAAGAAAAGAAATAGTGAACTATTTTACTTTGGCTAATTGCTTCCCTACTGTCCTTCTCAAGTTAAATCATCATTTGCAACAAGGTAAAGCTCTTACCTATCTAAACGACACACGGGTTGCATATTTCTTATAGAGATCTTTTGACAGCAGATTTCCAAGCAAAAGGAAATCAACCACCTTGAAAATAAACCATCAAATTTCTGCTAAATTAGACAAGGCAGCCATCACACACTACAACAAATGGACTATTTGGTGACAATTTCATTGGTGACAAAATTGTTTTCGTCAGAAAAACAGGACATATTGCGACGAAAAAAATAAGTCGTCACTAAAACTTGTCGTTTACTGATGTAAAAATAAAGCATCGCCGAAAGAAAATATTTAGTGACAAATTAAATTAATAGTCACAAAATGCTTAATATTTGGTGACGCTGAAACCATATCATCACTAAATGAAGAACAATGGCTGACGTTTAACGCTATTCGTCACCAAATACGTCACTTTAGCGACGAACTTTGTAAATCGTCACTAAATATGTTGTATATTTGGCGAAGATATGTTTTAGCGTCACTAAAAGTCCATATTTGGCGACCAAAATTCTGTTTAGTCATAAAAACTTTAACATCCGGCAACTATTTTTCCTAAGCGTCACTAAATGTCTAGTATTCAGCGACGATGTTTTGGTAATTGTCATAAAATATCCGACATATAGTGACAAATTATGTAAAACGTCGTTGAATGCTTGCAATTGGTGACTATTTTGTAAATCGTCGCTAAATGATTTACATTTGCAAAAATTTTTAAGCTAACATTTTTATAATCTATCATAGTTAATTAAGATATGTTTTATTCGAGATTTTATTTGAATGTTTATAACGTATTATTCAAAAAAAAGTCAACATAATTTTAAGTGTTAAACGGTAGTATTAATTAATCATCAGTATTTACGAAATTGGCAAAATAAGTTAGAAAAAAGTTAATTAATTTTATGAATATAGTAATATGATATAGTAAAAAAATACAGTTATAGAATAATACATTACGAAGTTTTTCCTAGAAGTTACCCAAATCATATAGTTATAGAATCATAACAATAATAGTCCACAGTCAATAGGTAGCAAGTTGACCTCTAAGTAGTAGATATGATGTTTGACAAATTATTACAGACACAACAATAAATATACTTTAAAGCTAAGTTCAGTTGATTGACTCGTTAACTAACAATGATATATTAATTTTTTTGGATTCCAAGTAACATGTGAATCGGTAAAGCTAAATAAGTCCCCGATGTCTGGATTTCCTAGAAGGGTTCTTACACGTTCGAACGCACTAATTGAATAGTGAAACTAACTTGTTCCCTTAACTGTAGGGTTTTTCACTCCCTCTTGCAACAACTTTTCTGCTATAGCTAAATTTGTAGAGGTTGGAGTGAATAAGTCGTTAGATTTAGTACCTAAAACACAATCAGTATAAAAGTTAGATACTGTCATATTAGTAAACTATGAAATGAATTAAAATTGAAGTGACATACGTACATGAGCAGATGAAGTATTTGGAATTAATGAATTTTCCAAATCAACCAATTTTTCTTTACAGATTATTGTGACATCGCTCCCGCCTCCATGGGCATACATGTCACCTTCGAGATTGGAGGAAGCTTTAAACAAGCATGTAGTATAAACCATCAAATGTGAATATATATAATAGCTTCATAAAAGGAAATGAGATGTACATAATATGAAAAGTGACATAGCTTGGATGATACTAAAAACCTTGAAGCAGAAGATCTACCATGGAAGGCAAACAACGATTTCTATAGAGACTGGAGATTTCTTTTTCAGTTTTGGTTTGCTCAGTAGGGACAATTTTGCCACGTTCCTCTCAATGGTATGAATTAGGGCCATTCGGAATAGTCTCTATGTCAACATTCCTTGATGAGATTAAACGTTAAATGCGGGTGGGAAGATAGACATTAAAAAATAACAAAGATAAACAGTAAATCATCTTCAAAGCACTGCATAAATGCAACTCATACATCAAATGCATAATTAAGAACTAACAATAAACACCTAAATTTAGTGAATAATCACTATAAGCATGAAGTCACATGAGGAATAAGTACTAGACAATGCAACTTTTTCGAGATCAGGTGCCCTAAATTAGAACAGTAACACATAAACGAGGTGCAGGCTACATAATTTAAGTTGTTTAAGAAAATACATATGTGTTTCACAAGACTAAAGGAGAGCCCAAAGCTACATATGGCAAGCAAGATGCATTTACATAAGTTGTTTAGTACGTAAAATCCAGAAACATATGAGATACGAAAGTTCAGTAACAGTGAGGTAAACAAAATCATTATACACAAATAAATAATATGAAAATTAGAAAACATCATATAAAAAAGACAAAGAAATCAACTTTAACACAAAAAAAAACCTATGTACAGATATACAGAAAGAACGTCCATATCTACCATAGAAGGATAAAAATCACAACTTTTCTATTTAACAATGGTTAAATACTTGTATTCGTTGAAAATGTTGTGTTGAGAGCCAAATGTAAACATCACATAGCTACTACCTAAAAGTAGACTACAACTTGTGAGAAACCCAGTTTGACAAACAAAGACCCGATCTCGTCAATTAAAGATGTAGAAGAGCTTGATAACTGTACATGAAAATGCAGCAGAAAATAAAAAAGGAGTGACAGGAATACCAACCGTGTTTTGATGAAGTGAATGGTTTTGTTATGTAACAAAGGCGTCAGCAATCGGTGGTATGTAGGAGAGGTTTTTGTTGATTCGGAAGGATGCTTGAACGAGAATGTTAAGAAGGCTTTTATGTTGTGTATTTGAAAACCTAATACAAAACGACGTCATTTCTGTAGTGAAGGTAAATGACATAGTTTATTGTTTGCTGTAGTTATTTGGAAGTAGTCTTAATTTATTTGCTACGATTTGTTGTATTTAGTCGATAATCGTTGGATAGAGCGACTAATAGATTGTTCGTCGCTAAAGACTAGCGGTTCATAAATAATTTTAAATAAATTTATTTTCCAATTCTAAATAAAAATAATTTGAATAAAAATTAAATGATTCATTTCAAAACTATTCAGAAATTAATAGGATAACTATTGAAATAAAATAAGATTATTTTCAAATTATCTATTTTCATTAATATAATTTCAAACAACTTATTTGAATAAATAAACATTTTAATATTTTTAATTAATTTATGAAGACTTTTGATACACTCATATTTTCATATATTTTTAGGACTTAATTTAGAGTCTTTTATATTCATTTTATGTTCATCTATAGCTGGTTTATCGTGTTTTAGCATTAATCGAGGTTTGTTGACGCAAAGTGCATAAATGAAACAAATAGACTCGAATTGCACTGTTTTTGAGTTTTTGACAGACTTGACCTTTAGTCATTGTGGGATTTTTATCTTGAGATTGGTTTAGCCAAAAATTCTGAAATTTCATACTTAAATTCTTGACTCATTGACGGATTTTTTGGGACCAATTGCAGATTTTTCTGAGCTGGAATTTAGGAGAAATAAATTTACGAAATTTACGTCAGATTTTGGAGCACCAGAATGACCTGTCGACGATGTTTCGGTCATAACTTTTGACTCAGATGGCGAAATCCCGTGATTCAAGTCTCATATTAAAGCCAACTCAAAGACGAAGATACTGATAAAATTTGAGCTCTTACATCCTCAGCATTTAGTTTTTATGCATTGTCGAAATTGGCCTTGAAAAATCTAGTCCAACCAGCCTCCAATAACATCAGCCCTCCACTAATGCAAGCTCCATAAAAAGACACATCTCCATTCACTTCACGTAGATAGCTGCTATTAATCAACAACATAACTTTCATACACATGCAGCAGCCCTTATTGACCAGCTCCACCAATCACGCAAGCAATCCATGCACAAGAGACAAAGCTTCAGCTCCTCTCCAATCAAGCAGCCACCAAAGAAGAAAAAAAATCACCTCAGCCTCCACTTAAGCCTCCATTTACGCATCTTCAAGCCTCCACTCATGCAGCTGTCACTTTCCAATCTTCAACAACATCGGCGTAGCTCCACCAAATAACACAGGCCTTCTTTTGTTAACTAAAAAAATCATCAACCTAAAAAGAAGACTTCAGCCTTTCAACCAAAAAAAAACGCCCAGCAGCTCTCTCATCCATAAGGAATGCAAGCCATCTTCTACACAGCCTTCAACTCATTTTTCTTTGACAGAAAAACACATATCTCATCCACTAGCCATCCACGCAACTCCATCAAGGCAGCTTTCATCCATTAGAAGCAAGAAAACGCTGCTCTAAGTACTTCCACGCATCTTCCAGCCACGCAAGGAGAAGGGAGGACACATTATTCAACTGTAGTTTGGATTTGTGCTTTTCATTTTTAGTTGATTTCGTCATGAGTTTATCTAGGTTGTATGTTTGTGGACTACTTGACATGATGATTTGTGGCTAAAACCTTAATTTCTCTTAGGGATTTGATATTTTTGTTGATGCTTTAATTTTGAATTTTGTTGGAATCCATGACTGAAATTTTATATACTTGTTGATTTTTCCTTGGATTTATTTGTTATTCCTTTGGATTTTTGGAAATTGCCTTGGTATAAATTCACCTTTGGAAAAAGGGAGTTTTTGCTAGAAGATTGAAGGAAATTTCGACTAGGATTTTCTTGTGAGTTGGGAGACCCAAGAAACTTAGGAGGTGAAAATTGAAGGTTTGAGACTTAAGAAACTCTAGGAAGAACTTAAGTAAGGGATTACTAAGTGACGTCTAGAGTGGATAGATTAATTCATCTTTGGAAAAAGGGGATTAATTACTCTTAAAATTCACCTACAAGGTTAGGATATTTTAGTTGCGGAAGATAACTAATTCAATATTAAAGGTTGACAAAAATATCATTCCCTAAGAGAAAGTCATTCCCCATTGACGTGAATAATTTTAATTAGTTAATTATTGCAATCTTTTCTTTATTAGTTACGGCACAAATTTATCACATTCATAGTTATTTTGGTCACATTAAATTGGGCAGTTGTTTAAAATTTTATTTAAGTAAAAAAAATTTCTTCATTACTTTTGAATTTTCTAAAATTTCATTCAACCCAATTTCAAGCACTGTCAGCTAGCGTAGAATTGAACTTTCTCATAATCCCTGTGGACACGACTCGATTCTTACCGATTTATTACTCACTTCGACAACCGTACACTTGCGGTTCACGAACAACATTGCACAAACTTGTGCTTTCTAAAATATGCATCTATTCCAGTGTTCCATACTCTTGGTGCTTCCTTTAACTCGTACAATGCCTTCTTTAACTTTAACACCTTGTCTCCTTCCCGATTTTTACATATCGAGGGGGTTGTTCAATGTAGACCTCTTCATCAAGCACTCCATTTAGAAATGCTAACTTTATATCCATTTGAAAACTGCTCCACTTGTTTTGAGCCATCAATAAAATTAGTAACCGAATTGTCTTTATTCTTACAACCAGGGCAAACAACTCGTCGTAATCAATCCTAGCTTTTTGCTTATATCCCTTCGCCACTAGTCTTGCCTTGTATCTCTCAATTTTACCTTCGCATTCATCTTCTTCTTGTAAACCCACTTCACACCAGTGAGCTTATGAGTCTTGTGTAATTTCGTAAGTTCCCAAGTGTCATTCTTCCCAATTACTTTCATCTCCTCTTATATCACAACTTGCCATTTCTCATCTTTTATGGCTTGTTCAAATGTGATGTCCTTTGCACTCGCCAAAAGACACACTAAGTGTAATTCATTTGTCACCTTGTATAGGTCTGGCAAGCTTCTTACTTTTGATGTTCTTGGGTCATCTTCATCATCATATAAAGTTGAAGACAGTCTAGCTTGTGATGTTGTCGATGTAGTTGTGTTTATTAGTGTGAAAATTGTTGTTGATGCTACTTCTTTTACTTCTTCATGAGTCATCTCCTTCACGGAACTCCAATTACACATGTTTTCTTCATTAACTTGCACATCACAAATAACAAATACTTTTTTAGTAAATGGATCATAGAGATTATATGCATTAGACCTTTCATCATAGCTGATAAAATCAGCTTCTGACTTTTATCATCAAGTTTTGTGTGCCTTTGATCCAGAATGTGAGCATAAGCCGGACTTTCAAACACCTTCAAATATGCCACTGATGGTTTGACACCACACCATACTTCTTGTAGGGTAACACTCTCCAAACTAGTCGTTGGACAATGATTTTGCAAATACACCACACATCTCATCACTTCAGCCTAAAATTCCTTCGGCGGGTTTTTACTCTTTAACTTGGTTCGAACTGTATTGAGTATGGTCCAATTCTTTCTCTCCACTACTCCATTTTGTTTAGGTGAATAAAGAGCTGGTAAGAACCTTCTAATGCCACTCTCTTTACAAAAATTTACAAACTCTTTTGCAGTAAATTAACCATCTCTATCGAACCTTAAAGTCGTTATGTGCTCACCACTAAAATTCCAAAACCAAGTTTTATCCTCACATAGGCCTTTAAACATCTTGCTTGTACATTCACCAAATTTAACTTAAACATGTGTTTTTTAGTCATTTCTACTTGCACTAACAACCGATTATTTTAGTTCCCCAAATAACACATATGGTCTTTCATCAATACCGTGTAACCACATTACAACAATTGACCCAAACTTAAAATATTACTCCTTATATCTGGGACATAATAAACATTAGGAATGAACCTCTTAGTTCCATCTTTACATTGAATGAGAATTTTACCTTGCCCTTTGACTTTCACTTTTAAGGCATCTCCAAATGATAGATGACCATCCACAATCTCTTTTATTTCAGTAAACATATGCTTGTAGCCACATAAATAGTTGCTCGCACCAGTGTCCAAGTACCATACCGAATCATTATTAGGGTTGATCTAGCAACACTACACCATCAACTCCTTTCTTTTCCCTTTTCTCATTCTCATTTTTCTTCTTATTATAATAACATTCCGCTGCATAATGGCCATAATTTTTACAATTATAACATTGAACATAGTACTCACTTGATCTTCCTCTTCTTTGACCTTGATCTTTATCGCACAATTTTTATTGGTTCTTATCTTCCTTATTCTCTTGCTATTCTTGTTCTCTACCATGACCTCTATTGTGACCTCTAACTCTATCTCTATAGCCACCATGACTTCTACTAAGGCCTCTATCATGACCTCCTTCACTTCTGTCTGACTTCTCTTTTTTTAGTGTTCCTTTGGCTTAAAGTGCTTCCTCCAACACCTGTTGCTTCTTTTTCCTCTTTCTTTGTTCTTGAACCTCCAAGGAACTTGAGAGCTCATCTATGGTCATCTCTGCTAAGCTTTTAGACTCTTTTATTGCACACACTACATTCTCAAATCATCAGTTAAGGAATTTAGTAATTTTTTCTACTCCTTAACCATCACTCATCAGCTCACCATTTCTTTTGAGTTGGTTCACCACTATTTGTACCCTTGTAATATAATCGGATGCACATCCTGACTCTTTCATTTTTGGAACTTCAAACTCACCTCTAAATGTTTATAGGAGAACTTGTTTCACTCGGTCTACACCTTTCTATACTTTTTCGTTTGATTTTGTCACATCGACGATCTTCTCAAAACTAGATTCATCAACTGTTTGAAAAAGGAGGTACAGTGCGATTTTATCTTTCATATGGGTCTCTTTCAACGTCTTTATCTTATTTTCCAATATATTACTCGTTGTTGTTGATTCATCGTAGCCATTTTCAAGTACATCCCATACATCTTACGCATCGAGCAATGTCTTTATTTGTATACTCCAATTGTCATAGTTATTCTTCATAAGGCACAGTAATGGAACTAGTCTGAGCGGCATCATGCCGGAGGTTGTCATGACTCTGATACCAATTTATTAGAGTCTAATGGTGCATTCGACACTTTTGAGGTAGAGAGAAAAAAAGAATAACAAGCCAATTTCTTAGTATTATTCACTCTTTCTTATAAGCAATGAAAACTCTAGAAATTCATATAATAATAAATAAAAGACATAATTCTAAATAGCAAAGTTAATTATGACCATCTTTCACTAAAATAATCATACCTTTTAATAGAGAAGTTCAAATTACTTGAAACTATTATTAATTGAAACTAGACTAAAAGAGCTATAAATCCGTAGGTTACACAGCCAAAATGATGGACATTTGTCCTTTCAAAGTATCTGAAATCAACCTCAAATTTTGTCCGCTTCAAACACTTTAACTATTTGACCATATTAAATTTAGATTTTCAAGAAGAACAAATTTTCAGAGTTGAAGACATTTTATTGGTTTGAAATATAAAATTTGATATGTTTATATTTCAAAGTTTAGATTGTATAATTTTTATTTCTGCGATTGGATAAATTCCTTGAATGATAGAAAAAATACTTCTAATAACGTTTTCAATCTTAGATTAACTGTAATTAAGTGACGGTTAAAGAAATAATTTATAACGGCATTACGTCTTCAAAAGTAGAGCATGTTGTAGTTACTTCTGCGATTTGTCAACGTGTATGACTTAGAAGACTTTTCGTTGACACTTTTCAAAAATGTAAGAGAATGTAACTGTAATCTTGCTTTCCATAGAAGAACGAACAATGTAGATATTCGTTTACATTTTCTTCGTGATTTTGTAGTTGAAAAAAGAAAGTTAATTCAAAACTTTCAATTTAGACTTCATCTCTGTTAATTGTTTGGGATTTTTTAGTTCTTTAGCTTTTCTGTAAACCTATAAATTAGCTCTTTCAATTCTGAAATGTTGAGCTTGGATAACTTGATATCGAAGGA
>JAOTAY010021223.1:0-11069 GCA_025629805.1 Erythroxylum baracoense | reverse complement strand
ATGTGAAATTACCATTATACCCTCCAAACTTTCCTAAATTTGCAATTAAGCCCAAAATTTGAGAATGACCAAAACTTCTATTTTCATTTTGGTCTTCAAACTTTTTTCAATTACAATTAAGCCCTTAACTTTATAAAATTACATATTGGTCCTCTAAGAATTGAAAAATTACATTTAAGTCCCTTATGTACATCAACTTTTAAATTAAACTTTCTAAATGTCCAATAAGCCTATAAATTATGTTTATTCACCTATCAGGTATTAGAACACATTTAACTCAAGCACCATGGCCATATCCATCCAATGAAATCGATTTTACACTCTTAGAAGCTTATATGTCATAAATCTCCAAGATTTCGCATACCGATGAACTTTAAGTTCATGTAAGGGCATATAACATTATATATCACTGACATATATACCGAAAGGATTCTAATATATTTTTGAACTCATATACAACCATGTATAGATTAATATACAATATTATCTCCAAGTACAGACCAGTACAAAAGTGCTCAGAAAATTCGACGTTACATGTACTCCCCCCTCAAAAGAGTTTCGTCCTCAAAACTCCTAAGTCGAGGATACAAATAAATGGGGTTATTGACGTCTTATAGCATTCTCAGGCTCCCATGTCATTTCCTCGACCTTGTCGCTTTTCCAAAGAACTTTGACCGTGGGAACTTCCTTGCTGTGTAACCTCTTTATCTACCAATCCAGAATCTCGAGTAGTTTCACCTCAAAACTTAGATCTTCTCTTAGCTCCACTAGAGGTTTCTCAAAAATATGAGACGGGTTTGGTACGTATTTCTTAAGCATCGAGAGATGGAACACATTATGGATCCTATCCAACTCCAGCGGCAATTCCAACTGATACGCCACAGTCCCAACATGCTCTAGGATACGGAAAGGTCCAATATATCAAGGGTTTAGCTTCCCTCGGCTCTGAAATCAAATTATAACTTTCCAAGGTGGCATCCGAAGGAAAATCATGTCACCAACTGTAAACTCTAATGGTCGTCGCCTCTTATCTGTTTAACTCTGTTAACAATCCTAAGAGGCTTTCATTTTCTCCCAGATGATCTTGACTTTCTGAGTGGTAATTTCTATTAATTCATTTCATTCAACTTTTGTTGTACCAACCTCATCCCAACATAAAGGTGTCCTGAAATTTCTCCCATAAAGTGCTTCATATTGGGGCATACCGATACTTGTCTAATAACTATTGTTATAAGCAAATTCTATCAAAGGCAAGTGCCAGTCCCAGCTCCCTTGGAAATCCATTACACATGCTCTCAGCATGTCCTCTAGTGTTTGAATAGTCCTCTCTGACTGACCATCAGTCTAGTGGTGAAAACAGTACTAAACCTCAGTTTAGTCCCTAAAGATTCCTAGAATTTTGGCTAAAACCAAGAGGTGAATCTCGGATCCCTATCTGATATTATAGAAATTGGCACCCCGTGTGGCTTCGTAATCTCATCAATATACAACTTTGTTAACCTCTCCAATGAGTAGGTTATGTAGATGGGCAGAAAATGAGCAGACTTCGTCAATCTATCCACTATGACCCGAATAGCATCATGACCCTTTGATGTACGAGGTAGTCCAACTACAAAATCTATTGTCACATACTCCTGCTTCCATTTCAGAATAGGCAAAGACTGTAACATACCTTCTAGTTTTTGATGCTCTGCCTTTATCTGTTGACAAGGAAGGCATTTGGCCATAAATTCTGCTATCTCTCTCTTCATCCCTGGCCACCAATAGTTCTCTCTAAGAGTTCGATACATCTTGGTGCTACTAGGAAACATAACATATGCCAAACTGTAAGCTTCTTCCAAGATGGCTCACCTGAGATCTTGCTTATTTAGTACACAGACTCTGTTTCTGAAGACTAACAACCCGTTTTCTCTTAATCGAAACCCCTTATTCTCTTCAGATGGTAATTTTTCTCGAATAACCTTTAACTCGGGATCATCGGCCTGTACTCTTTTAATCTCATCAAATAGTGTTGGCCAGACTTCAAACCGTGTTAGTAATGTTTTGTCATCCTTGGCCATTGAAAGTCCAACCCCAAGGCTCCGTATACTCATCAAATGAGACATATAAGGATTTTTCTGACAATCAATATCGAACAAGACTTACGATTCAGTGCATCAGCTACCACATTTGCTTTTCCTGGGTGATAGTCAATCACTAAGTTAAAATCCTTAATTAATCCCAACCATCTCCTTTGTCTGAGGTTTAGCTCCTTTTGTGTCATTAGGTACTTCAGGCTCTTGTGATCAGTATATATACCGCAAGTCTCCCCATAAAGATAGTGTCTCCAAATCTTGAATGCAAACACCACTGCTGTGAGCTCCAAATCATAAGTAGGATAATTTAGTTCTTGCTTCTTCAGTTGTCTAGAAGCATAAGCTATCACTCGTCCAGCCTGCATAAGTACACAACCAAGTTCTTGACGACTGGCATCACTGTCTATCTCATACCCAACTCCTTGGGTAGGTAAGGCAAGCACTGGCGTAGAAGTCAATCTCTTTTTTAGTTCTTGAAAACTTGCCTCACATTTGTCATCCCACTAAAAATTTACCCCCTTTCGGGTAAGCCTCAATAAAAGGGCTGTAAGTACTGAGAAGCCCTTAAAAAATCTTCGATAATAATCAGCTAATCTTAGAAAGTTGCGAACGTCTGTCACATTCTTAGGCTGTTCCCACTCAAGTATAGCTTCCACTTTTTTTGAGTCTATATAAATACCTTCTCCTGATACCACATGCCCGAGAAATCCTATCTCTTTCAACCAAAATTTAGACTTTGAAAACTTCGCATACAATTATCTTTTGGGAAGTATTTGCAGCACAACCCGGAGATGTCTAGCATGCTCCTTCCTATCCTTAGAATAAATCAGAAGGTCATCAATGAAGACTATGACAAATTGATCTAAATAAGGATGGAACACCCTATTCATGAGATCTATAAATGTCGTAGGTGCATTTGTCAATCCGAACGGCATCACCAAAAATTCATAATGTCTATACCTCATCCAAAAAGCAGTCTTGTGTACATCGCTTTCAGCAATCTTCAACTGATGGTACCCAGACCTCATATATATCTTTGAAAATACTATAGCTCCTCTCAATTGATCAAATAAGTCATCAATCCTAGGGAATGGATATTTATTTTTGATGCGAACCCTGTTAATTGTGGATAATCAACACATAAACGGAGGGTCTCATCATTCTTCTTGATAAACAATACTGGTGCTCCCTACTGTAAATGACTTGGTATGATGAAGTCCTTATCAAATAACTCTTGCAACTGAATCTCAGCTCTTTTAATTCAGCTGGTTCCATACGATACGGTGGTATAGATATCTGTGTTGTCTCCGGGACTAAGTCAATAGCAAAATCAAACTCCCAATCAGGAGGCAATCTAGGTAACTCCTCTGGGAAGACATCAGGGAACTCGTATACAATAGCGACATCTTCAAGTTCTATCCTCTGTGCAGAAGTGTCAATCACATGTGTGAGGTATGCCTGGCATCCCTGATGAATCAACTTCTTAGCCTTGACCACCAATATTAACCAACTCGAGAACACTCGTCAGTCACCAGTAAATTTAATTGGGACTCCACCTCTTTCTTATAACAATTAACATTAGCGCGATGCATCTCTAGCCAGTCAATCCTCAATATTACCTCGAAATCCTAGAGATCGAGGGGAATAAGGTCTGCCTCTAACGCAGCATCACTGACCTTTACCTCACAGGTTGCATATGCTTTATCATGGGCCAGTTGATCTCTAAAAGACGTGACTATAATAAGAGGAGGATTTAAAGGCTCTAGAGCATTACTAATGTCCTTGGCGAAGGTTACACTAACAAAGGACCTTTATGCGCCATTTTCGATCAAAACTCTAGCATCTTTATCGAGAACGCACATAAAACCTAATAATACTACACGTTAGTAAATATACGAGTTTACCGTTACTACACAGAACATACATCATAATATAGCAATACAACAACATAAAAATATGCATCCAAAAAAATACCTGTAATTGTGATCGGATTCGCTCGAACGTCCTCCTCCGTCACTGTATAAACTTATGCTTGAGCTCACTGAGAAGAACGCTGCTGACCTACTGGAGGCATACTACTGCCCACACCATTCCTCTGTGTAGATCCAAAAGACTGAATACTTACCTTGGTAGTCTCCCCTCAGTGTCTCACTAGTTGTACTGAGCTGTCTCCCTCTCGATTTGAAGTCTAAGTCAACTATGGACAATCTCTCCTAAAGTGCCTTGTCTCTCCACACTGAAAACACTTCCTTGGTTCCGTACACTTGCCTGAATGTATCTTTTTGCAGTTTCTACACTGTTCGGGTTGAGATGATCTAGCTCGAAAAGCAGACCTGGTGCTATGCGCAGTGCTCTGACTTCCTAATCATGGTGACTGTAAACAAACAGCTGATGATGCAGTGCTTTCAATACTACCCGAAGCTGAACTACCACGACTCCTCTTAGGCTGTTGGATGGAGGGACCTCCTCCCTTCCTTTTCTGATTCTTTTCCTCCCACTGTCTCCCACGCTCTTTCACCAACCTCTCGGCTCTCTTGGCCGACTGTACCATCTCCTTGAAGATGGTGGTGGGGGTAACTATCATCCTCTCCTGGATCGCCAAATACAACCCAGTCTCAAACCAAACGCATAGATTTTCTTCATCTGCCATATATTTTGGGACATAAATGGTAAGCTTTCTCAACTCTGTCTCAAACTCATGTACTGACCTATTCCCTTGTGTTAGTGCAAAGAAAGAAACTTGCTTATAATCTCTATCAAATCTTGTATAATATTGTTCGTTGAATTCATTAACAAAATCTACCCAGGTAATCTGATTACGGTATCGTCCCTGAACATTTTCCCACCAAACTTTAACATCACCCTCTAGTAATTGGACAACTACCTTTACCTTCATCTCATCAGACAGTCCTATATCATGGAATGTCTCTGCGGTTCGTCTCATCCATGTTTTGGCCTCAGTAACATCACCGTGTATATCAAAGGTACCACACTTGAGGTTCCTTGCTTCCTTAATATACCTCGAGATTTCAAGCATTGAATATTGCTCTGGCGCATGACTAGGTACCATTACTGGCTGCTGAGGTAACCGTACCTGTGGTGGTATCTGTGGCACTCCATCCCCAGGCTGCTGCTACGCAGTGTACACTATGCCCACCATCTTCTACAAAGCCTCTCTTGGCACTGGTGGCAAACCCGACTGCACTTCCTCTAACGGCACTTCAGTGTGAGGCTGCTTGTAGGCAGAAGAGCTAGCAACAGCAGGTTCTGCGACTGCTTCAGCGTTGTGTTCTTCTGGCTCGGGTCGTAAAGGTCCAGCTTTGCAACGTGTTCCCCTTCCTCGTTCAACCATGCTATCACTATAAAGTCAAAGAAAAAGACGTTATTTCATAAAATAGATCGAACTAAGCCTAGCTTATTCGATGTCCCAAGCACCCCAAGAAATGTCGACAAATAATCACACCGAGGTCAAAATCATCCAACTGTTAAGGACGTTAACTTAACAATCCGAGACTCAACTTCCAGCCAAAGACTTTCGACACCTAGACTCAACTCCTAAGGCTTATGAATCTTTTGAAAATAATAATAACACTTTTAAAAATGTAAAAACCATGCTCTGATACCAATTTAATTGTCACGACCTAGAACCACATCGGGCACATAATAACTGCCGCATACACGGGCTAAGGATGCTCATGGTACCCTTAACCTGACTATGCAAGGCTAACTGGACATCTTAAAACAAAATTTCGGCAACACAACGGCTAAAATTTCAAAATCCCAAAATGAAAAACACCTATAAATTAGTTTCAAATGCACTTCTATATTCACTTTAAAACTTTATCACAACTTTTGGACTTTGAAGTCCACTGAAGAGCTATCTCAACAACAGTACTAAATGTTCACACATAAAGTCAGTTATAAACCATAAGACGAACAAGAGTTAATTTACAAAATTATAAAGCATATTAACATAATCATGAGCCATTATACAATAAAAGAACAAAATAGAGACTACCCACTTGCAGTAACTGCCCCGAATATGTCAAAAGATTGTACGAACTACTCAGAGCTTTAAGCTCCTAAATTAACTTGTGTGGTTGGGAAGCGGAGGGGGTGAGTACATTATATACTCAGTGAGTAGAAGAAACATATATAGCAAATAGAATCCGATACACACCAAAACGGTCCAAAAAACCTAAGAACAATTTTATACATATAACATGCATATAACCACCTATAATGTGAATATGTATGCCATAAAATATATAAACGCAGTCTATGGCTCATGCCATACTAGTTAGGAACCACATACGCCTAGCCTATTAATCACTCACTTAGTGAACATAGGTTCCAGTTCTAGTACACATAAGCAGAAAAGCTTCACATGTAAAAATCAAATCTCTTCAGGAAGCCAAATATCATAATAAGCCAAAACAATTATGTGTGTCACCGCTAGTTGGCCAAACTAGTGTGCACACCCACCGAATCTCAGTGTTGGCTCAACTTTCATCTGTGGTGAGTCTAGGCCACGGTCGACAAGAGCATCATGTACCCTAGGTGATGACCTCGTCGGTGACCAGAACTCTAGGTGTGCAATCACTCGTAAGGCCTATAAAATGATATTGTTACAAAGACTAGACTTTTTTGTACCGGCGTCAAGGGTACGGGGGTCACTTAATCAATTGTGCCCAGCACACGATTGGCCAATCGTTTCCTCACCCATCATCAAAAATCATAGACAAATATTGAATACTAAAATCAAGTAAGGCACTATGCCTTTATTTATCGGTCCAACTGATAAAATGGAAATGTGTCATGGCTCTAAGCCTAAAGAGAATACATGTATGCAGTATACATGACTCGGTTATACATATGTAAGTTCCAAAACATTCTTTCATGCAATAAAGTCATCTTTTTCCCTCCAAGTGCAAAGTGATTCAAAAATGTAGTTTTCAGAAAATAGAATGTTGGTGTTTACACTTCAAGTGCAGGTTTGGTGAAAACAATATCATTGCTCAAAATACGTAATGAAAACATTAGTTGCACTACAGGTGCAAAGAGTTATTCAAAACAATGTTATTTATTAAATACACAAGTATAATACCATCTATTTGAGGGTAAATTCTATTATGCATTACCTAGGTTTAAAATTCACGTGCAAGTCATTATGCATGTCTTGGGTCGTCCTAGTACCATTTGAGAGACATGTTATGCGGTTGACTAATTTTAACTGCTTCACTTGTGGTCACATTCTGTGGCATCGAAGTCAACAAAAACAGAGTTTTGATGGTGGGTCTTGCCTAACAGTTGATGCTTCCACGTTGCATTCTAGCAATCGGTGATGCGAAGGGGATGGATCTTACATTGAGTGGGGAGATATGTGTTAGCCCCAAAAGAGACTAGCTAGTGGGCTCTACTTTCAGAGTAGTCGGGTGGCTCAAGGTGAGGTACCATGACTTGAGTGAATCAAATAGTTACAACCGAGTGAATGAAAACCTTGAAGATGAGCATGAGCCATCTTTGGCTATTGATTTAACTGACAACAAAGGCTCAAATAAGAGGGAAGAGATTTATAGGTATCTGCCAAAATCACAGAATTCTAATGATCCTTCGAAGTTCCGTGAAGATATCACCATTATGAGCATCGATAGCACAACAAATGGTTGAAAACCCTGCAATCGTCCCAAATTGCATAATTGTTAAATAGAAAAGATATGACTTATGAGTTTGTAGGGGCCCTGGTATATAAAATTAACTAAAAAAGGTAAAGAAAGGAATAATAGTAGGTTAACAGTAACAACCTCTTGCATATCGAAAAAGTCAAAGAGTTGAGTGCTTTTGACAAACAGGTAGAAAATGAGACAACACACTAAAAGAGACAAGAATTAGGCAGATAATTTTGAATTTTACCTTCTATAGACAAAGGAATAGAGAAGGTGGGTCGATTACGAAAGCCTTGTAAAGCCTGCACGGGTAGTACTCCACCACAATTCTCAATGCTGGCAGGAGCAGATTCAAAAATGTCGAAGCAAACTTGAAAAAGGTTGAGGGGATAAGATTGATACGACCCGCTTTTTGGATCATGTTGGTTTGGATTTCTTTCTCGTACTATCTGCTAATCCCCTGAAATGATAATAGTGAGAGGCAAGTCTATAACACGACTTAGTGAGATATAAACATGCTACCATGCTTGTGAGGCTAGGTAATACAAGGCTAGCTTTACAAGAATGGTCTGTGGCATTCTAAACAACAATATATGGTATCAATAAATAAACAGGTAGTAATTTCAAATGCAGCAATCACATAAGTATCAATAATAAATCTCAATATGAATTATTCTATTATAAAGTGAATCTAGTTTCTGAATTCTTTTCTAAGTTATAGGTTCTTTTCTTTGGTAGAGTTCCACAGGATTTCTAATTATAATCTTTCTCATTTCTGAGTTATGATTTTTTATTTCTAAGTTCTAATTTTCTGAATTTCTTAGGAAGAGACAGAGGCATGTTAGTACGGCGTATCTCTCCTTTTCTGATTCTAGACAAGGTTGGCCTAACCGTGCCCCTAGAGGCCTGCCCTCTCAAGGTAGGACCCAGATCTGAACCATCACCGGTAGGTTACATATGTGCATATGGTCTAATAATAGACTCTGTCAGCTGGGTATCCTGTGAACTCATCAATCATGGCTAACAAGAAAAACATAATTCATCAAAGAATTGCAATTAATAGGTTTAACATAACAAGGGAACCAGAAGATGCAAAGAATCTGAATATCACTTGGTCAATCTGGCATACAACATGCTAGACTCAATCACATGGAGTCATATATCAAATAAGTCATACAGATTTGAGAACAATTCAACAAGCCGTAAGATAAAAAAAAGAATTAATACATAAGTATAGTAGCATGATTATACTCACCTCGACTATCTCAAGGGTTCTGATCTCTTTTCTAATTTTCTTAAACTTGGGAGGTACTAAGTACGACTTCTAGTTCTATTCCTCATCTGCTTTCACAAGCTATTAGGTAACACGCATAAAAATTACATATACCCGCATTAGTCATTCTTACATAAATCTCATTTCTTAACATATATCATTATAAATTTATATTTTCTTCTATAATGATCAAATTGGTTTCAAGCCAAATTTCCCTTGAAATTAGGAGTCTTGGACTTCATTATGTCTAAACTTAGTTCACAATTTCTAGTATTGATTCTTTATGTCTTGATTAGCTTACTTGAACCTATTCGGTTTCACTGATTCATCCGCGTAGGTCTCATTCGCGAAGTATAACTTTTTCTACATAGGTCCAATGTTTTTCAAAATTTCCATACCTCCAGTTAACACATAAATTCACATTTGTTCTTTTATGACCATTTTCTAATTCGGTCATTAAGGCTTCCAAATATCCTATTTGCAGTCAGCCTTAATATTTTGTCACGAGTTGAGCCTTTCCTGACTAAAATCATTATAACATATTCATTTCTTATACAATTGAGGTGATTCAAATTTCCATTTTCAATAGACTCATATGGCTATCATATAGTCATATACGGCTTAAAATGGTGTAATTTGGATTTATTGTGATCTTTCTAATGCTATCTTGTTTCTGTTCTCTTCTGTGTCACTAAGGTCAGTAACACCCTTCACTTATTTAGCCATAGCTCACAGGATACTCATCCAATTAAAATTCCCTTTATACAGCACTTAGATGACACATTTTCGAGCATTTCATAAGAAAAAAACTCATCATCCAATTCTGACTCTAAAGTCCTCAGACAATTAACTTTCATTTCATGTTTCAATCCCATTGGTATTCCGAACCAGTTTCAATTTGGGACTTATATCTCATTTGTTTTTTTGACTCACCCTAAATTTGTAAAACAAAATTTAGAGATACAGTAGACACCTATGTCTACAACTTTTAAGTTTTGAGTTTCTTCAAATTCACACGTTAAATAGCTCAAAAAAATTATATAAAAAGGACCTACTAATCTGCCTCCCTTGGTAGCTTTGAACTCCAAAACCCTAGGTTTTGGTTTAGGCCCAAATCACCATAAAAATGAAAATTTCCTTATGTTAATTAGTCATTGGATATCAAAGAATAAGAATCCATCATCAAAATCATCAAACTCATAAATTTATTCACGTGGGTTTCATAGTTATGGCAAAAGAAAGTGAGAAACCAAATTCCAATCGATAGAATCAAGTGTCGGGACCGAAGCTTACCATTTTGTATCGACTAATCGGCTTGATTCTCTTTCACTTTCTTGTTACAAAGCTTGAAAAGTTTGAGAGAGGAGGTTCCACGGTGAATTCAGCCAAGTAAGGGAGAAGGAAGACAAGTGTTTTGTCTTATTTGCACTTAACTTCCTTTATAAGCCACTCTTTTCATTATTTACAAAAATGCCCCTCTTGAACTGGTTCTTTAAAATCCGCTTGTACAATTTCCTGTGACTACTGAAAAAGTGTCAAACATCATTAATTTGATATCATCAAAAATTATGATTCACTGTCCTAGTTTTAATGGCATTAGTCTCAAATATCGATTTTTTTCTGTTGTATCGGGTAAATTAGATACTGGGTGTTACATTCTCCCCCTCTTATTAAAAATTCATCCACTAATTTTAGAAATTTACCTTATTAGGGGAACAACTGTGGATATCTGGTTCTCATTGATTCTTTTATTTCCCATGTACACTCCTCAACTCTTTGATTCTGCCATTGGACTTTAATCATTGGAATTTCTTTATTCCGTAATTTTCTAATTTGTCTATCTATGATGGCAACTGGAGTTTCTTCATAAAAAAGATTCTCTGCTATTTCCACGTCTGGGGTTTGTAATACATGAAAAGGATCTAGAATGTACTTTCTTAACATTGATATATGGAAAACTGGATCTCGAATGGTCCAGTATATCTAGGATTTAGCTTCCCTCTCTTTCCAAATTTGACTACACCTTTCATAGGAGAGACTTTTAAGAAAACTTGA
>JAOTAY010021222.1:0-11069 GCA_025629805.1 Erythroxylum baracoense | reverse complement strand
TAATTAATACCTAATCGCAACAAAATAATCAAATTAAACCTCAAAATAGACTAATCACATGCTTACTAGTAAGAAAAAGATCGGGGTCCAACAACAATGGTTCAATGAATAGGGTAAGATGATGTAGTGCCTCTATAATCTGGACAAATTTTTTTTGGGGCATCCATGTCAATTTGATAGGTGAGCAATCTATGATAGATACATTAATTGTTACTCATTCAATATAGAGGGTGTGAAATACACTATTGCGCATCTTTTACTAAAGCATGGTTATAAAAAGCAATTGAAAATCCATAAGAGTGAACAAGTGAGGTTGAGAGAAAAGAGTGTTAAGAAACAAGAGAAAAAAAGTAGGAAAACTTTAAACACTATAGGAAACACTCTTTGAGATATAAACATAAGGGGAAAGGAATGAACATGGCTGTGAGAGGTAGGGATGTGAGAGAGGCATTTATGGACAAGCACTAAATGCTATTTTTCCTTTACAAAAAAGCTTATTTATTCCATGAACATCTTGCTAACCATGATTTGCGTAGTTTTTTTGTTTTTATTTTGCAAAAATATAATGATCCATTCCAAGAAGATGTGCCAATCAGTCACCTAAGCGAGGAATAGAACTTCAAATCAATTTGAATTTAGGAGTACGATTTCCCAAAAGGCCAACATATAGAACAAACCTACGAGAAAAAGATGCTCAATTTCAATCCTATTATTATCAGAAAAAGATGGTTCATGGCGTATATGCATGGACTATTGTATCGTCAATAAAATCACTTTATAGTATCGTCGCCATATCCCAAGGTTCTATGATATGCTTGATGAATTGTATGGTTCATGTATGTTTTCCAATATTGATTTGAAATCTGGTTACTATCAAATTAGAAATAGAGGAGAGAAGTGAAAATAACTTTTAAGAATAAATACGGAGTGAATGAATGGTCAACAATGTCTTTTTATTTAGCTAATACACTTAACACCTTTATGAAGCTTATGAATCATATTTTTCATGAATTTCTTGGCAAGTTTGTAGTTGTTTATTTTGATGACATTCTTATATATTACCAATCACTTGATGAGCATGTTAAACATTTGAATAAAGTGTTGAATGTACTTAGGCAAGAGAAATTGATTGCATACTTTAAAAAATTGTTCTTTTGGCACTAGTTAGGTTGTGTTTTTAGGTTATGTTATGAGTGAACTAGGAATAAAGGTTGACAAGGAAAAGGTGAGGGTAATTAGGGAATGGCTGAACCCTAGATCAGATAGTGACATTAGGAGCTTCCATAGGTTAGCTAGTATCTATAGACAGTTTGTGAAAGATTTTAGCTCCATTTCCGCACCATTAACTAATACAATTAAAAAGACTGTAGGATTTAAGTGTATAATTTAAAACACATGAAAATAATGCTTGGAACTCAATAAACAAGTATAGGCCACTTCTTTTTTTTTAATGAAGCCTAATACATATTTATCTTTTGAAAAGTCTAAAGATGTGGGATTAGATGGCAATTTCATGTCTTGACTTTGTTTCAATAAATATTTTAAGTTATCAAGTTATTTTTGGAAGAATTTTAAATTTAATGTAGATTAAGACTAATATTTATCCATTAGTTAAGGGAATCCTTCTTGGCCAAGTCTTTCCTATTTAGATACATTTAGAAATAGTCAAAAAATTACCTTATAGGATTTTCATCATTAGTGCATATTTGAAGAGTCAATATGGTGTTTTATAAATGATATGATTGTTAATAAAATTTCAATGCTTCTTTATTATGAGAGCTTTCACTTTGTTCTTTAGTCAAGAACTAAATATAGTCTCTTCACGGTAACTTGTAGTGATCAACTTATAACTTTGGCTCGAATCAATTGTTATGCTTGAGTTCTTTGCTTGATTCAATAAGGATTGTGGGATTTCTTTTCTTTATTGATTTTAGGTGTTCCTTTACCAAGGTTACATCTATCCTCGTATTCATTTTCTTGTTCAATCTTGCTTGCTTTCGTTTTCTTATTCTTCTACCTTTAATTTTTCAGTATATTGTTCCTTATGCTCTTCTTTTCCCATTTGCCAAAATTACATCAAAGTTGTTGTATTCATCTATTTTTCTTTAGATCGTATTCGTTATATGAAAATTTTGTTTATCTTTAATTATTGCACAAATTTGGACAAATCTATTTTAATCAAACATTGCATGATTCTTCTTATCTTCAATTGTAGCACGAGTTTTTGATGTTAATCTTTCCATTTAGTTCAAACTTTCTATTATCATCCTCATATTATTTTCTTTTATTTTCTTTCCTTTTGTATTCATTTTCTACCATAAGTCTTCTTTTCTTATTTATGCTTATTTTCATTTTATCTTCTCTCATTTTGCAACCATTTTCTACTTTGATTTTTCTATCTTGCTTAATTCTCTTTCCTTTCTTTCCTTTTATGGATCTCTAATATTATAATTGAGTCACATTTTTTATTTTATGTCTTAACTTTCTTGTTGACTTATAATTCAAGGTAATTAATTTTAAATTGCTGCATGTTTTCATGTTGAGATAATTGATTATGGATGTAGTTAAAGGGAGTAGAAGGAAAGTTGATTGATAAAAGGTAGAAGTAGAGAAGCTACCATCGAGAAAAGCCAAGATTGAATGAAAAAATAAGTGAACAATAATTAGACTGTAAACATAAATGGAGCAAGTGAGGACAACTCGATTTGCTTTATTACTAGTTCTTTCTTTGAAGGTTTAATTATGAGTAGTGCTTGAGAAAATGTTGGTAGTGACCTCAAGATGTTCATAAAAGTGATCCACGATAAATTCAAGACTCTTAATATGAGATTGGATAATTTGGAGACATTAAATAGAAAAAAACTATTATATAAATCAGTCACTTAACGTAGAGGAAGAGGAGGAAGCCAATTTTGAAGATGTTGGTTTCATGAGGGGAAGAGGGGTTGTCCATAGGCAAGATAATAATTTGGATAGTATTAACATGAATATACCTTCTTTATGTGGAGCTGGAGGATATGGTACATATGGCCATGAAGATTGAGAGGCAACTCAAAGAACAACGATCATTACGGTTCAGGTAGAAATCGAGTTCTTCCTTTTGGAAACCAAATTGGAGCAAGAGGATGATAAGGTTGATCTTAAGAGCAAGTTTCAATCATCTAAAAGTAAGGATGCCGATTCTAGCCTAGATAAAGGTATTTCTTTGATGCCAGTTCTAGCCTAGATAAAGGTAATTCTTACTCCCAAACCTCTAAAAATAGAGATATTAAAGTGTTTGGGATAGGGATACATTGCATCCCAGTGCCTAAATAAACCGGTGACATTTTTAGGGGAGATGGTGGTGTTAAGACCAAAGGTGAATTTGATGACGATTGCATGCTGCAATTGGGGGGAGTGATGATGAAATGTATCCAGTTGTTGGTGAATCCTTGTTACTTGGAGAGCTTTGAATATGCAAGTGATGAAGGAGCATGAAGCACTAAGAGACAACATCTTCCACACATATTGTCACATCAGGGACAAGGTATGTATCATGATTATATAGACGGGGGAAGTTACGTTAAGGTAGCAAGCAATCTTTTCTTTGAAAAATTATACCTACACACTACTAAGCATCCTAGGCCTTATAAACTTCAATGGTTGAATGAGTACGGGAAAGTCAAGGTTAATAAATAAGTGTTGGTGTCATTTCCATTAGTAGGTATCATGATGAGGAGCTTTGTGATGTTATACTTATGCATGCTAGTCATTTGCTTTTAGTTCAACCATAGCAGTTTGATTGGAGGTTATGCATGATGGATTCAAGAATAGATACTCTTTTATAATGCATGGGAAACCTATAACTCTTGTACCATTAACACCTTGACAAGTATACGAAGATCAAGTGAGGATCAAAAATGAGTGTGAGAAAAGAAAGAATGAGATTGAATGTGGAAAAAAGAAAGAGTGAGGAAAGAAAGAGTGAGATTGAATATAAAAAAGAGGAAATAATGACAAAAAAGAAGAAAAGGAAAAGCCTTAAGAGCAAGAGAGAAAAAAAGCAAGTTTTTATGCCAAAAAAAAGTGAGGCTAAGAGAGCTATTTTGTTTAAAGAGCCATTGATCGTACTTTTGCACAAAGAGGTTTATTTTAATACTAGTGATCTTAACCCATCTATGCCTAGTGCTCTATGTATTTTTTATAAGAATTCGTTGATGTCTTTCCTAATGAATTTCCCAATGGTTTACCACTACTTAGGTGAATATAATATCAAATTGATTTCATTCTCGGTGCATTAATTCCTAACCAACCGGTCTATAGGAGCAATCCCAAGGAAGCAGAAGAACTTCAAAGGCAAGTTGAGGAGTTGCTAGCTAAAGGTTACGAGAGAGAAAGTTGAGTCCATGCAATTCCTTTTCTATTTGTGCCTAAGAAGAATGGAACATGGAGAATGTGTGTATTAATTGTAGAGCTATCAAAAAAATTACTGTAAAGTATCACCATCTCATTCCTAGGTTAGATGATATGCTTAATTAATTACATGGTTCATGTATTTTATCTAAAATTTATTTGAAGTCTGATTATCATCAAATTCGTATGCAAAAGGGTGATAAATGGAAAACTGCCTTTAAGACCAAGTATGGTTTATATGAGTGGCTAGTTATGTCTTTTAGGTTAACTAATGCTGCTAATACTTTCATGAGATTGATGAACCATATCTTACGTGCTTTTATTGGTGATGTGAACACTGTAAATCAAGATCTAGGAATCCACAAACAAGTTGTTGGAAGGAATTTCCAGAAAAGCTAAATCAGTTCTATTTTTAAGAAAATCTTGACCAATGTTTTAAGAAACACATACTAAAGTTATAAAGAAGGAAATTGACTCCACAATTTAGGAAAAGAAGAGATTGAGATTGATAAGTCAGATGAATGCCATAAGAAATAACCTTGATAAGTTCCAAGTTCAATGAAGAACCAACAAAGTGAATAACCTCACCAAAAACATAAAACAAATTCCAATCTCAATTCTTATACAAAGAAAACCCTAATCTATCTTCAACCAATGATTTATTCCTAAAAATAAGGAAATCCATAAGATTTAGGAAAGTCTTTTCAAAACTAATTCCTAAAGACAAATATAGAAAGTGGACTTTTAGGCAGCCTAAATCAATTAGAGATCTTCTCAAAACCATAAAAATAACATAGTCTTCTAATTGGGTCAAATAAACAACTTATTAGGCCTATTTAATGCATGAATTAAGGTGATGGGGTTGATTAATCTCTCCAAGACCAAATTAGCTTCTATTGTTGCTTGTTTGGCCCAAATATGTTCAATTAGTCCATTGAATGCTTCCTTCATCTTTTTAGCTTTAGCACAAGTTATTAGACCTCCGCCAATGTGTAATGGATCATCAAAATATGTTGAACCAAATTGTATCACCATTTGCATGCCCTTAGCTGGGTTTCCATCATTCCCCTCCTTAAAAGGATTCTTCCTCTAATATTCATCACCTACATCAAATGGAGAGAGAGCAAAAACATTTAATGTAGCACTAACATTATACTCACTTGGTAGATCCAGCTTGCATGCGTTGTCATCGATACACGCAATGACTTGTAATGGTCTATCTCCTCTTGAATGTAGCTTAGAACAAAGTTTTGCGAAAAATCACTCCTTCCTCAAATGAACCCAAACCCAATCTCTTAGTTCAAAGATCACTTTCTTATGCCCTTTGTTGGCTTGAGAAGCAAATTGTTCTATCCTCTTGTCGATTTGATTTCTAACCTTTTCAAGCAATTTCTTCACCACTTTAGCCTTCCTTGTGCCATCTAAACTAGCACTCTCATCAATTGGTAAAGGTGTTAAATCCATTAAAGGATTAAACCCATACACAACTTCAAAAGGTGAAATGTTAGTAGTAGAATGGACATAACGATTATAAGAAAATTCAATATGTGTCAAACAATCATTCCAATTCTTTAAATTCCTTTGAATGATAGCACGCAATAACTTAGACATAGTTCAATTAACTTCCTCAGTTTGCCCATCAGTTTGTGGATGGCAAGTTGTATAAAACATTAGCTTAGTACATAGCTTGCCCCACAATTTCTTCCAAACGTTACTTAAGAACTTGACATCTTGATTATAAACAATGCTCTTTGGCATGTTATGAAGTTGTACTATCTCACGAAAGAATAATTCTACAATGTGACTAGCACCATCTGTTTTATGGCACGAAATGAAATGAGTCATCTTAGAGAACCTGTCCATGGAAATACCTACCTATGGTACACTTGGTATTGGCAAAAGTCTATTAAGAGCTTCCTTCATCTTTTTAGCTTTAGCTTGAGTTATTAGACCTCCACCAATTTGTAATGGATCATCGAAATATGTTGAACTAGATTGCACAATCCTTTGCATGTCCTTAGCTGGGTTTCCATCAATTGGTAAGTTTTTTGTTGTGTACTTTGATGATATTCTAATTTATAGCAAGATCTTCTTAGATAAGCATCTTGAACATTTGTAAAAAGTTCTAAGTGTTTGGTGTGATGAGAAGTTGTATGAAAAATTCAAGAAATATTTTTCTTGGCACTAATCATATTGTGTTTCTTTGATATGTTGTTTAGTGCTAAGGGAATAGAGGTTGATGAAGAAAAGGTTAAAGATACTCATGAGTGGCTTATACCTAAATCTATCAATGAGGTGTGAAGCTTTCAAGTGGCTAGCTTTTATAGGACGTTTGTTCAAGATTTTAGCACCATTGCTGAACCATTAACTGAACTTCGTAAAAATAATGTTGGATTCAAGTGGGGTAGTGAACAAAAAATAACATCTATTTGATTAAAGACAAGCTAATTTCAACACCATTAAATGTTTTACCTAACTTTTCTAAAACTTTCAAAGTTGAGTGTGATGCTTCATGTATAAGTATTAGGGCTATTTTATACAAGAAAATTGACCTTTTCCCTATTTTAGTGAAAAACTAAATTGGACAGCCTTGAACTATCCAATAGATGATAAGGAGATGTATACTTTAGTGAGGGCCTCGAAAACATGACAACATTATTTGTGGCCCAAGGAGTTTATCATTCATACTAATCATGAGTCCTTGAAGCATTTGAAGGGCCAAGGTAAGCTAAAAAAATGCAATGCAAAATGGGTAGAGTTCATTGAATCTTTCCCTTATGTGATCAAGTACAAACAAGGTAAGGAAAATGTGGTTACAAATGCATTGTCTCACAGGTGTACCTTAATCTCTATGTTGGATACTAAATTGTTAGGCTTTGAGTATATTAAGGATTTGTATTCTTCTGATCTAGGATTTTATAGTGTGTTTAAATCTTGAGAACATGCTGCCTTTGGAAAATCTTATAAGCATGAAGGTTTTTTTATTTCATGAAAATAGATTGTTTTTGTTCTCTAAGAAAGCTATTGGTTCGTGAGTCTAGGTGGCCTAATGGGACATTTTGGTGTTAGGAAAACTTTAGATATACTTTTTGAACATTTCTTTTGGCCACATATGAAACATGATGTAGAAAGAATTTGTGAGAAATGTATAACTTGCAAACAGGCCAAGTCTAGATTTTTCCCTCGTGGATTATATAATCCTTTACCAATACCAAATGCACCATGGGTAGATATTTCCATGAACTTTGTGTTAGATTTATATAGGTCAAAAAGAGGTAACGATTCAATTTTTTTTTGGTGGTAGATAAGTTTTCTATGATTGCTCATTTCATTTCATTCCATAAAACAAATGATGCTAAACATATTGCAGACTTATTCTTTCGTGAGATAGTACAACTTCATGGAGTGCTAAAGAGCATTTTTTCTGGTCGAGATGCCAAGTTATTAAGGTACTTTTGGAAGACATTGTGGGGTATGCTAGGTACTAAGATAATTTTTTCTACAATTTGCCATCCATAAATTGAATTCAAAAGAATTGAAGAATTGGGAAGAGTGTTTGCTATATGTTGAATTGAATTTGCTTATAATTGTTTTGTTCATTCTACTACTAACTTTTCACCTTTTCAAGTTATGGATTGGTTTAATATGTTGACTCTAATGGATTTAATACCTTTACCAATTGATGAATACACTGGTTTAGATGGCACAAGGAAGGTTGGATTGGTGAAGTAATTGCATTAAAAGGTTAGACATCGAAAGGAGGACAGAACAATATGCTTCTTAAGCCATCAAAGGGCGTAAGAAAGTGATCTTTGAACTAAGAGATTGGGTTTGGGTTTATTTGAGGAAGCAATTTCTGATAAAACATCGCTCTAAGTTGCATCCAAGAAGAGATGGACCATTCCAAGTCATTGTGTGAGTATAATGTTAGTGCTACATTTAATGTTACTGATCTCTCTCCATTTGATGTAGGTGATGAATATTTGAGGATGAATCCTTTCAAAGAGAGGGGGAGTGATGGAAACCCAACTAAGGATGTGTAAAGGATGGTGCAATTTGGTTCAACATAATTTGATGATACATTAACATTGGTGGAGGTCCAATAACTCAGGCTAAAGCTAAAAGGATGAAGGAAGCTCTTAATGGACTGATTTGGGCTAAAAAAACAATAATAGAAGCTTATTTATGCTTAGACAGATCAATCAACCTTGTCACCTTAATTCAAGCATTAAATAGGCCTAATTAGTTGTTTATTGGGCCTAATCAGAAGATTATGTTAGTTTGATGATTTTAGGAGATCTATGTCTAATTTTATGGTGCTTAAAAGTCCACTTTCTATATTTGAATTTAAGATTCAGTTTTGAAAAGGTTTTCCCAAATCTTAGGGATTTCCTTATTTTTTAGGAATAAATCATTGCTACAAGATTGATTAGGTTTTTCTTTAGCCTATATAACTATCATCTTTTATACAAGAATTCAGATTATAATTTTTATGAAATTAGAGAGGTTATTCACTTTATTTGTTCTTCATTGAACTTGGAACTTATCAAGTTTATTCTTTGTGGCTTTCATCTAATTTATCACTCTCATTCATGTTTCTCTAAACATTGGTAAATTTTTTCCTAAAAAAACTGATTTAGCTTTCCTAGAAATTCCTTTCAAAAACTTGTTCATGGGTTTCTAGATCTCAATTTATAGGGTTCACATCACTAAACCATACAAATTACAATGGTTAAATGATTGTGATGTTTACGAAGGTGAATTGGCAAGTATTAGTTTCTTTCTCCATTGGTAGATATAGGGATGAGGTGTGGTGTGATGTGATACCTATGTATGTTAGGTGTATGTTGTTAGGAAAACCATGGAAATATGATAGGAAGGTGATTCAAGATGGGTTCAAGAACCTTTACTCTTTGATAATGGATGAACAGAAGTTCCAACTCTGACCTTTATCACCAAAGGCAATTTTTAAAGACCAAATGCTCATAAAGAAGCAATATAAAGAGCTTGCATCTTCATTAACCAAAACTTTATGAAGGAAGCAAGAAAGAGAGAAAAAGGAAAATGGATCGTTGAGTGGTAAAACTAAGAAAACAAGGAAGAATTGTGTGGAAGAAAAATGAGTGTTATGCAAAAATGAGTGATGTTAAGAAACACTAACCATAAGAAAGCCCTTGCTTGTACTTATGTACAAGGATGTTTTGACTACTTCTAACAAAATTTTGAAGAGTTTGCCCAGTGTTATCGTTAATGTTTTGCAGGAAAATGAAGGTATCTTTCCTAAAGAAATTCGTAATGGTTTGCTACCAATTAAAGGAATTGAACACCAAATTGATTTTATTTCGAGAGTAAGCATAGGAAATAGGTCAGCAAATAGATGCAATCTTGAAGAGACCAAGTAAATCCAAAAGCAAGTAAGTGAGCTTTTGGAAAAAGGATAGGTTTGTGAAAGCTTGAGTTCATGTGTAGTTATTGTTTTATTAGTTCCTAAGAAGGATGGCTATTGGGGAATGTGTGTTGATTTTGAAGCCATAAATAAAATCATGGTGAAATATAGACATCCTATCCCTAGGTTAGATGATATGCTTGATGAATTACACAGTTCATATGTGTTTTCAAAGATTGACTTAAAATTTGGATATCATCAAATAAGAGTGCGTGATGATGGTGAATGGAAACTACTTTTAAAACTAAACATGGCCTGTATGAGTGGTTAGTGATGCTTTTTTGGTTTAACCAATGCACCTAGTACATTCATGAGACTAATGAACTATGTTTTACATGCTTTTAATGGTAAATTTGTTGTTGTTTGTTATGATGATATACTTGTTTATATCAAGAATTTGGCTGCTCATGTAACACATTTGAAGACTATTTTTGATGTACCTAGGTAGGAAAAGTTATATGCTAACGTAAAGAAATGCACTTTTTACTCTAATGAACTTACTTTTCTTGTTTATGTTGTTAATGATAAAGGAATATACGTTAATCAAGAGAAAATAAAAGTAATTAGGGAATGCTAAAAGAGGTCAAGAACATGATGATGCTTTTAACTTGCTTAAATAAAAACTTAGTTTCGCACCTTTGCTTGCTTTTCCTAACTTTGCTAAAACTTTTGAGATTGAGTATGCTGTAAGTGGAATAGGTATTGGCAGAGTCTTGATACAAGAGGGCAGACCAATTGGATTCTTTAGTGAGAAGTTAAGTGGAGCAAGTCTTAACTACCCGACATATGATAAGGAGTTTCATGCCTTGGGGACAGTGTTAGAGACATGGCAACACTATCTTTGGTACAAGGAATTCATTATACAAATCGATCATAAGTCCTTGAAATATCTCAAAAGACAAGGAAAGCTAAGCTATAGGCATGTAAAATGGGTATAATTTATTAAATCCTTTCCATACATCATCAATTACAAATAAGGTAAAGAAAATGGGGTCGCTAATGTCCTTTCTAGAAGGTATGCTCTAATTTCTAATCTTGATACAAAATTATTAGGTTTTGAGTACATTAAAGATTTGTATAATTCTAACGTCAATTTTGCTATTGTTTATAGGGCATATGAGAAAGGGGGCTTTGGCAAGTTCTTTAGGCATAATTGATGGCGTGTGGTCGTTTTGGTGGTCAGAATGTGGGGTGGGTGATGATAAGTGAACGTTTGGTCTAGGTTTGTGAT
>JAOTAY010021221.1:0-11072 GCA_025629805.1 Erythroxylum baracoense | reverse complement strand
TCCTAATTTCTCTTATTTACCTCACTTGGACCCGTTTCTCTGGTCCGACCCGTTCTACGGAACCGGGATGCTACAATTCTCCCCTCCTTCAAAAAATTTCGTCCTCGAAATTCATTTCGGATTGAGGGGTACCATATCACATAATTACTTATCCGTTTCCTAGTCACTTCATTATTCGCTTACTTTCTTTCTAAGACTCATAGTTGATCCATTTGAGGAATGCATCAATCCCATGTTTATACACGTCACTCTTTTTAACCATTCTCTTGAGAGAATTCAACCTACCTTTTTAATGTAGAGCCCGACCTCTACCGCCATCACTCCAGGTATTGTCTAAGCGGAACAAAACCCTGAGGTCTCGAGTTCGAGTACCAGAGGGGACAATACCTGGAGTGATGGCAGTAGTGGCCGGGCTCTACACTATGGACATCCCAAAGGTGTTCGTTAATGAGGTAGAAAGGCAGTTAGATAGAAAAGTAAAGATAGTGAGGTCCGATAAAGGTGGCGAATATTATGGAAAATTTGATGAAAATGGACAATGTTCAGGTCCATTTGTAAAATTTCTTACAAGTCGAGGCATATGTGCACAATACACAATGCCTGGTACACCACAATAAAATGGTGTAACTGAAAGGTAGAATTGTACTTTTATAGATATGGTTAGGAGTCTGTTAAGTTATAGTACTGTACCGTTATTATTATGGATGTATGCATTAAAAACCGCTTCATATCTGCTTAATAGGATTCCTAGTAAAGCAGTTCCTAAGACACTTTATGAACTGTGGATAGGAAGAAAACCTAGTTTACGAAACCTTCACATTTGGGGTTGTCTGGCAGAAGTAAAGCTGTATAATCCACATGAAAATAAGCTTATGCGAGAATTGTTAGTGGATTTATCATCGGTTATCCTGAAAAATCAAAGGGTATAGATTTTACTATTCTAACCATAGTACGAGAATAATTGAGTCTGGCAATACTCAATTTATTGAAAATGGACAAATTAGTGAGAGTGGAGAACCGCAAAAAGTGGATATTTATAAGAGTCGAGTAAAAACTACTCTGAGTTAAGTATAAACTACTACATCAAACGTGATCCCACAAATTGTTATTCCTCTTGTTGCATCACAGATGCGTAACCTATCGAAACAACAAATTAATGTTCCAATTCCACAAATTGAACATATTAATGAAGAACCAGCTAATAATGTTCAAGGTACAAATGATCAAGTGATGCCACAAAAAGTAGCATTACGAAGGTTTGTAAGGTAGAGAAGACTAGCTATTTCAAGTGACTATGAAGTTTACTCACTTAAACATGAATGTGACTTGAGCATTGATAAGGATCCTGTCTCGTTCAAACAAGTCATGGAATGTAACAATTCTGAAAAATTGTTCAATGCTATGAAAGAAGAGTTAAAATCAATGGATGACAACAAAGTCTGGGAATTAGTTAAGTTGCCAAAAGGTACAAAGCAAGTGGGTTGTAAATGGGGTCTTTAAGACTAAATGTGACTCACAAGGAAACATTGAAAAGTATAAAGCCAGACTTGTTGCCAAAGGTTACACTCAAAAGGATGGCATTGATTATAAAGAGACCTTTTCTCTAGTTTCAAAGAAGGACTCCTTAAGAATTGTTTTGACTTTAGTGGCTCATTATGATTTAGAACTTCACCAAATGGATGTAAAGACTACCTTTCTAAATGGTGACTTAGAAGAAGAAGTGTACATGGATCAACCAGAAGGTTTTAAAATCACAGGAAAGGACAAGTTAGTGTGTAAATTAAAGAAGTCAATATATGAACTGAAATAGGCTTCCTGACAATGGTATCTTAAGTTTAATGATACCATTACATCTTACGGTTTTGTAGAGAACACTGTTGATCGGTGTATCTATATGAAGATCAGTGAGAGCAAGTTCATTATATTAGTCCTATATGTTGACGATATCCTTCTTGCTGCTAATAATACGGTTTTGTTACATGATGTAAAGAATTTTCTCTCTAATAATTTCGAAATGAAAGATATGGGTAAGGCATCCTATGTGATCAGAATAGAACTATTTTGTGATAGATCACAAGGATTGTTAGGATTGTCTCAAAAAGTATTAGAAAGATTTAAAATAGAAAAGTGCTCTGCTGGGATAGTTCCAATTCATAAAGGGGATAAATTTAGTCAAATGCAATGTCCACAAAACAATTTGGAATATAAGGAAACGAAGTATATTCCTTATGCATCAGTAGTTGGGAGTTTAATGTATGCTCAAACATGCACTCCTCTAGTTATCAGTTTTGTTGTTGGAATGCTAGGCCGATATCAGAGCAATCCTAGAATGGACCACTAGAAAGCTGTAAAGAAAGTTCTTAGATATTTACAAGGCACAAAGGACTATATGCTCACATTTAGAAAATTAACCCATCTGGAAGTGATAGGTTGGGATTCAGATATGTCAGTTGTTTAGACTTACAGAAATCTACATTCAGTTATATGTTACTATTAGCTGGAGAAGTAATTTCGTGGAAATGTGGAAAGTAGTCCATCATTGCTACTTCCACTATAGAGGCTAAATTTGTGGCATGCTTTCAACCGTGGTTCATGGATTGTGGTCGCGAAACTTTATCTTAGGTCTTGGTATTGTTGACAGTATTACTAGACCGTTAAGAATTTATTGTGATAATTTCGTAACTATTTTCTTCTCTAAGAATGAAAAGTATTCAAAAGGTGCGAAACACATGGATTTGAAGTAGTTATGTGTAAAAGAAGAAGTAAAAAGACATAAAATGTCAATTGAGCATATTAGGACAGATCTAATGATTGCGAATATTTTAACTAAAGGCTTACTGCCCAAAACATTTGTTGGCCATGTTGAATGGATGGGCATTATAGATAAGTCCTTATTAGCATAACGTTCTGACATGTATACATACATATAATTGTCTTGCTCGAATTGTCATGACACTTATGAATTCAATTATAGTCATTTGTTTTTGCTCACTTGTTATCCATATTATGTTGTATACAATAATTGTTTATGTGAGATAACAATTACAGAAGTACCCACTTAAGGTTTTTTGAGTTGAGTTAATTATGTGATATATGGAAGGAATCATATTGTATAACTTGTGACCGTTATGATCCCATCATTTTAATTCAATTAAAGATGACTTGATCGATTCTATGTATTCATCATCACACCCAGTCTGAATCCCGCATCAAAGAGGGGTCTGGGGAGGTCTGATAGTACGTAGCCTTGCCCCTACATAGTAGAGAGGCTGTTTTTGATAGACCCACATACAAATGTGACAATGAAAAAGTGATGCAGGTTAAAAGAATAAATAAGTAAAACTGATATGCGAAAAGATTAGGCAAATAAAATTAAAATACACACGTAAATACTTAAATAAAATAAAATAGAAAAAAGAATGTACCTGATATGGTGCCTAGATCTGCTAATACATGATAAGCTGCAAAGTATGGCTCTTCTTGTCTCTAGTTGGGCTAGGAGTCCTTACTCAGAAACCCTATGAGTATGACACTCCTACGGTTTCAGATAGCCTCGCGGGACCTTTCCCTACACATCTGTACTGAAAAGCCAAGTAGCAAGACAGAATGACTTGTCCATGATTCATAACTAGAAAAGACAGATTGGACACTAGGGTTGGACTTCCTGCGTTGTAAATACGTTGTGTGAGCGTTACAGTAAACAACTCCTAATAACTTACTTGACTATCTTGGTGAACTTTAAAGGGTATCCTTTACCCTTATTCGATCACGCCAGATTTTTCTATTTCTAGCCACTTTCTCAATAAGGGCCAACTCCATCATATCTTTCTTGATCACTTCCCTCTAGTTCTTGTATGGCCTCCCTTTTCTCCTCTTGTGGTCACTAAGAGTTATTTTCTCATAGCTTTGCACTGGAGCATCAAAATGCCTTTTGTTTACATGCCCAAACCACCTAAGCCTGGTCTCTCTAAACTTATCGACAATACTAGCCACTTGTAGTTTGTTTCTCACCACACGATTCCGGACCTTATCTCTTCTGGTAATGTCACACATCCACAGAAGCATACGCATCTCTGCTGCCAAAACTGTCTTGTATGTCTATGTTTAGCGGGCGAACATTCTGCCCCATATAACGTAATTAGTCGAATCACCATTCTATAAAATTTTCCTTTGAGCTTTAAAGGAATCCTTTTATCACATAAAACTCCTTATGCACTTTGCCATTTGACCCTCCCAAATTTGATACGATGGACTATATCGGCATCGATATTACCATCACTCTGAATGATAGACCCGAGGTATTTAAAACTCGATTTTTATGGTATGGTGTCAGTACCAATTGCTACCATCACCTCATGGACCACCTGGCTTCCCGAAAAGTTGCATTATAAATACTCCGTCTTAGTTCTGCTCATTCAAAAACCTTTCGACTATAACGTTTCTCTCCAACATTCTAACTTGAAATTAACCCCCTCCTTGGTCTCGCCCACCAGAACAATATCGTCAGCAAATAACATATACCAAGGTACCTTTCCTTGAATATGTTTGGTAAGCTCATCTAACACTAATACGAACAGAAAAGGGCTTAAGGCAAAGCCTTAATGTAGTCCAATACCAATAGAAAATGTTTCTGTGTCGCCTCCTATCATCTTTACGCTAGTCAATGCTCCTTGTACATATCCCTAATTTCGCGTATATAAGTCGTAGGAATTCCCTTTGCCTTCAAACACCTCTATAAGATTTGCCTAGGAACCTTGTCATAGACCTTCTCTAAATTAATAAAAACTATACGTAAATCCCTTTTTTATTCCTTATAGCATTTCATTAACCTATGGAGGAGATGTATTGCTTCTGTCGTGGACTTACTAGGTATAAATCCAAATTGGTTGGCCGATATAGAAGCTGCTCTCTAGACTCTCTTTTCAATTACCTTCTCCCATAACTTTATAGTGTGACTTATTATTTTTATGCCTCTATAGTTGTGACAATGTTGGATGTCTCCTTTGGTCTCGTATAATGGGATCAACCTACTCAATCTCCATTGATCCAGCATTTTGGCTGACTTTAGAATCACATTAAAAAGCTGAACTAACCACTCAATACTGACAACTCCTATTTGCTTCCATACTTCTATAGGAATCTCATTCTGCCCTACTACCCTTCCGCTCCCCATCTCCCTCAAAACCTTCATAATTCTCCCCTTGTCACCCGTTCACATTGAAACTAGTTAAGAAAAAGCTCCGACACAGAGGGTTTGCCTAACTCTATGCTGACTAAGATGTCTTTGTTATACAGGCCATAAAAGTATCTCTGCCATTTACTCTTAATGGCATGGGCCTCCATGAGTACCTGTCCTACTTCATCTCTTATACAACAGACATGGTTGAAATCCCTAGTCTTACGTGCCCTATCTCATGCTAACTTGAAATTTTTTTGGGCTCCCTTGTATGTATCCAAATCCCTATACATAGTCTCGTATGCTTCTCCTTTAGCCACTGAAATTGTCTTTTTTTCCTTCTTCTTTGCCAGTCTAAACCTTACCTTATTAGTTTCCTGCTCCGCCTCTATTGTGCTTGCTAATAGGTCTTTGTATGCTCTCTTTTTTGCCTTTACCATCCCTTGAACCTCTTCCGACTACCACCAAGATTCTATCTGCCTGCCCCCTGCCCTTTAAAGACTCCTAGGAGTTTTGTGGTGGTTTCTCTCACTACAGGGGCTACTCCCTCCCACATCTGATTAGCATCCCCTCTTACGGCCCATGTGGCTCCATACCGAATTTAAGTCCTAAATTGTTCCACCATACACCATTTTAGATTCCACCATCTAATTTTACGACATCATTTAGTAAATTGGTGTGTCCTTTATCCTTTAATTTCTATATCCAAAACCAACAATTTATGTTAGGTTGATAAGCATACGGTTGGAAGCACTTTTCAATCCTTGCACCATCCTCCGGTTCTCTTTCTGACAAGGAAATAATCAATTTGCATGCACTTAAAGTTTTATTGTTGAATCACCAAGTCGTAACATGGGCCAAGTGGGAGATTGTTAGATTCTTTAGCGGCCCATGTCACTTATAGATTTGAGTCCAGTGGAAAAGAGCCTAAGATCATGGTTGTTAGGCCCTAAAGGGTTAGGCTCAAATGGGTCCAAAACCCTTTCTCTCTCTCCTTTAAAATTACATGCAACAATAGACATATATAAAGTTGTTCATATGTTTTAGAAAACACACAATAGTGTTTCTGAACCATTGAAGAAACGATTTACGGAAGATAAGGCAGAGAGGGAATGAAATTTTATCAAAAACATCAAACATCATGGATTCAAGTTTATTTTACAATGTTATTAATCGATCCATAAATGTCTCACACAAAACACAGTAATTCCAACACTAGATACCTTGGCAATCTCAAGTCTGAGGGTCAATTATATAAACATCATTATGAGATAATCCATAGACACATAATTAATATTCCATCCGAAATTCTCATAATCGGGTAAGTTCAATGACTTGTTCTTTAATAATCACCCACACATTAGTTTAAGTAGCTATATTATGAGATCAATTACTTTCTTCATAAGAAAGAAACATAATGTGTGCTAGTTTTACCATTTCAGCAATATCCCGTCTTGATGAAACTACAATTAGGAACATTTAGGAATAATACATAAGTGTAAATTGAATCTCATAATTATGATTTCATCATAATTTCAATTACAAAGTAATTATTCCAAGGATTTTACCTTTAGTATTAAAACATAAAATATTAAGAAAATTAATATATAAAGATAAATAAAGCCTTTTCATTAATTCAAAATAATATCATATATTAATTTGCATCCAATTGATTGGATGCAAGGGTATAAACTAACAACAACAGTGTGCCTTAAAGAGGAGACTACCTCCCAAACTCTGATGACTGATGTGGTGTCAGCTCTTAGCTCCCTTGGTTAAGATGTTACACATGTTTCTTTGCCATCTTCACCATGATCAAAATCAAGTGAGAGAAAATGAAGATGAAAAATAGGAAAACAGTAACAGAAACCATAGAATGGGGTGTAACTTCAAAGCAATTGGCATCTAAGAGTTAAACAACTTTCATTATTGTAAAATTTTTTGATGATGACATACAGTTATTTACTGTGCCTTATGAGGAGACGTTGTTTTATTCTTTTACTGCTTGTCAAAAAGACATAAGGAGCATACATGGATTATGAGAAAGTAAAGATCACTTATATGAGGAGAAGCTAATCTATTACAAATGAAATAACAAATCATTGACTATCTCTTTTTTTATTTTTTTTAACCAAGATTTGAAGCTAAGTACAGTATAGGATTTTATAAATATTGATCTTCTTTATTAGATAATGGTGACAGTAATAACACACATTCCTAAATATAGTTCAATTCGTAGTTTCTCCATACGATTTGCCACTCCTCCTTTGGATGACGGGAATCAAAATAGGTTGTAAAATAGATTGACTTGATCATATAACAATCTTAAGGGATAACATATAACGTTTTTGATTAATTAAAGTTTTTATTTATATGATTAATAAAATATGTAAAAAAATAATATATGGGGCTCTTAGATTGCTCTTTTTCTCTACCAATATGAAGTAACCATCATAACAATTTCTTATAAGTAGATTAGGCTAATCTTGTCTTCCTTTCATCCATTTTCTCTGCATTGTTCAACTTCCATATAACACAATGAACACATCAATATCAAATGCAACTAGAATTATAATGACTCGGAGGACAAGGAGGACCTCAACAAGACTAGAGCAATTTTTTCACTTTTATGGTGTAATATGTGTCATGCATGCTGAAAATTTGGGGAGAAATTTGATACTACACGCAATGAAAAAAATTTATAATTTCTTGAATGTTAATGTCACTTTAATCTATAACTTAAATAATTGATAAATATAATAATGTACTTTATTATAAAAATTGATTCCTTTTATGTTGCTCCCTTTGAATTCTCAAGAAACATTCTAGCCATATAAGTTTCTAATCCCTAACTATGTTTTGACGTACAAGTTAAGACTCTACAAGTAAGCATAGAGAGGAATACATAAGAAATGCTAGGTCCTGATGAGCCTACTCATATTTATAATAAAACTTAACTTTTTAATAATCTGATCAAAATATAATCCTATTTTCAATTAAATATTAATTAGAACTATAATTACTTCTAATTAAATACCAATTTGGCTTAAATAAGATATAATATCTAATAACTGTCTTTATTTATCAAATATCCTATATTTCATCCTAAAGTTTTTTCCAAACTTTATAATTAATTCCAACTTAATTAAATTACCCTTTTTTTTCTTTTCAACCGTTCTATGTGTGTGATCCATTATGGCCCTCAATATATTGGCTATTAATATAAATTGCAGTGCTAAATTATATTTAAGATTATATAAATTAAACTTTTCTAATTTATCTTTAATTCTCTAGCTAAAAGATTTATATCTATAGATTAAGATTGCCTTTAGTTAGTATTAAGAATGCCAAAATAATTTTGACTAACCGTTTCTTGTATACTTTCTATACAATTTAATTCTTTTATCATATAATGTTTTAATTAGATATAAAGTATGAAATGTCTACAATATTTAAATCCAATCATATTAATTCTCTATCATTAATAACTGATTCTTTTAAAGATATTTGAAATTATTTTTAGAATATCATACCACTTTAGCTAAGGATTTCTAAATCAATACTAATAGAGAAAAATGGAATACTCTCCCTAATTACTTTAGGGAAACAAATAATATATTAATCATTTAACTACCTCAATATAGTTTATCTTATATCCAATGACTATCAAGTAAGCTATCTTTGAAAAGGATAGGTAATAAGTTGCATCAAAATATAACAATCCCTATATGAGCTACTTTAGAGATCTAAAGTCAAATGATTACTTTTGTAATCATCATAATGAGAATTCCTATACACGTATAAGTAATATTCCAAATATAATTCTCATATTTAGTTAGCTTAGTGAACTTGTTTTCTAACAATTACCTACAAATTTATTTAAATATGTCCATACTTTAGTTTATGAGAATCGACTACTCTTTTCATAAGGAAGAAACTTAAAATGATCTAATCTTTTTATTATATTAATGTACAGTCTTGATTAAGCAATAACTAAAAATATATAAAGGCATGTACTTTATCTTATACATTAGTCAATTAAATAACATTATAATAAAACATACTATTAGTTACGAATTTTTTGGCAACGATTTGGAAATTGTGGCGACATGTCAACTTTTGACAATGATTTATACATTCGTCGCAAAAATTCGAGGTTTTGTCTACGTTCTAAAGTATCATCACTAAAGGAATTCTTTAGCAATGATTTCCATGAATCATAAGGGAAAGCACATTCTTTTGCGACAGTATTTGTATTTTGTCACCAATGATTAAGTGTTTGGCGACGATAATTTCAAACGTCGCAAACAAAGCTTACTTTTTGCAATGAAATATATAATTCGTCACCAAAGTAGGACTTTTGGTGACAAAATATGAAAATTATCGCCAAAAGTAGATATTAAAGAATTTAAATTGATAATGTTAATTTGATTTTTTTAATGGTAAGTGTACTTAATAATCCTAAGGTTAATTATAATTGACATTTATATATAAATTTTCATATTATTTCATTTACCTTCTTTAAAAATTTGTTTAAATAGTTAGTTAAGGCATGAAAACTACAAAAATTATCTTTTTAGATATAAATAGGTAAACATACCTAAAATTTTAATATTAATAAGATAAAATATAATAAATTTAATTTGAGCACTATTCTTAAATATAAAAATTGTAAAACGTTTTCAAAGTTTTAAACACATTGTTGGAAAACACATGCATGTAGGCAATTTAAATATTAGAAAGTAATTATTTTTTGGACATAAAAAGATAAACATACCTAAAATTTGAAGGTTAATAAGATCAAAATATCATAAATTTAAGTTGCCAACTATTTTTAATCATTAATGTTTATGAACAATAATGTAATAATACATATAAATATTAGAATATGGTAAGGAATATAATATAATGATAAATATATATATATGGTAAGTGGTACAAGATATTAATTAGAAGTTTAACAATTCTTACAAACAAAATAATAAATAAAGTTCACACCTAATATTCGATTGAAAAGGAAAAGAAATAATTATTTTTGAATTCCATTTGACATTAGAGTCGGTAGAAAAGAGAAAAGGGTTTCCAAGCCATCAATTGAAATAGTTAAAGATCGTTCCTCATGGTCTGGTGAATTGACTTCCTCATCCAACAACTTCTTTGCTTTAACTAAATTTGTAGAAGACACAGTGAACGATTTCCTAGATACAGTATGCTCGACAATATTAGGTGAACCACACGTACTAAGGATTTCAACTAATGAGCAAATAGAATAGAACAATCAAAGCTAAATTAAGGGGTATTAGGAAGTCAAATTCGAACACATGCATACCCTATTGATAAACTCCATGATTGTCATGATGAACATACATAGTTTTTGCAATCGAACACTGTTACAAAATAAGCGATTTCCTTAATCCTGTACTAACCATCGAGACATCACCATCACCTCCATTTCCATCTATTTTCTCTTGAAGATTCGAGGAATTTAACACAACATATAGTATATACAATCAAATGTTCATATAATAGTTTGATAATAGAAAATGAGATACTGATAATAAAGAAAGAGAGATAGTTTGGATGATACAAAATCTTAAAGAAGAAGATCGGTCATAAGGTAATGGGTGATTAGTGTTTGATGAGGGGATTTGTTCTGCATTGATTTGTTCTTCATCTTAGACAATTTTGCCATATTCCTCTCAACATAGCTCATTTCCACCATCAGAAACTAGTTGTCATGTCAACATTCCATGATGAATTAATGTTAATAGTTTAATTCTGAAAATTTAATAGTAGAATTCTTATTTGAATGTTCCAACAGTTTAGTAATGTTAATTTTGTGATCTATTAAGTAAGACTACTTCATATGATATATACAATAGGTTCCTTTCTTAAG
>JAOTAY010021220.1:0-11074 GCA_025629805.1 Erythroxylum baracoense | reverse complement strand
CCTCTCTATGACCTTCCACCAACTCTTCGCCTTGTCGTTGAGGAGGAAGATAGAAAACACAACTCTCTACTCATCTATGCATCCCACAACTCTGTATATCTTCGTTACCCAGTCTAGCTATGTGAGTGAACTCTTGAGATGTCCACTCCCTTCAAAAGTCCTTGCACCCAATTTACAGACGTGCTCAATTCTACATCCTGAAGCTTCCATATTCTCGAGTGGCTGTTGCATTGCCACGACTAGTATTTGAGCCACTTATTCCACATTAAAGCTCGCCCCGACTGGTTTCTCTAACCCTGATGAATAGGAATGTGGTTGGTTCATAGCGGCATTCCCTAAGTCTAGAATGTGGTCATCCTCTGGTACCGGAGGTGCCTCAAGGGCAGGAGCCATTGTAATGGCTCTCCTAGGATGTCCACGGCCTTGTCTGAGCATTGTTTTGTGTATTTCACAAAAATACAAATGTGTAAAACTTTCCGTTTATGAAATCATATGCATGAAAATCATAACATTTTGTTGGTCACCTCACTTTAAAACGAAATAAAAACATTAAACCAAAAATGAAGCAACCAATTTTTAAAAGTTGGGCTCTGATACTAACATTGACAAGCACCTTTCTGAATTGACTGGGAGGCCCGCCTAACACCCCATAGTGACCCTTCAATGATAGCTAACCTAACTGGAAAGTTCCTGTAGAGCTAAGTTATCGAAAAGCTTTATCTTAATATTTATAAATATAAACAGTAGAGTTTTTTAAAAACCATTTAATTAAAAATTTCAGCAATACAACGACTGTATTTGGATGTTCCCAAAATTTTCAAAATCCATGTAAAAGTTTAAAACACTTCTAAAAATCACATCAAAATCCCCATTACAAATTTCAGACTTTAAGTTCATTCATAAGCAATCTCAACAATCACTTTAAAAATCTTAAAAAATAACTTAGACATATATATGCATTTAACTTTAAAACATTCATATACATTTTTCTTTACACAAAATATGGTCCAAAACATATTCATGAAAATGCAAATGTTTCCAAAAACATTTACAAGGCAAAAATGCCTACACAATATCACGCGACGAAGTTGAATACTTGTGAGGAGGAGTCCCTGCTACTGAAGCCCTTGAGAGCGCACCTAGGAGGTTTCATTTAAAAACAGAAAAGTGAGTGTGAGCTAAACGAGCTTAGTGAGTGATAAATTTTCTATTCAAATCATAATTAACAATTTAAACCTCCTTAAAACAAATTCATCTCAATTTGTAGAATTCAATACTAATATGAAACATATATGCTTCCCGAAATAAAGTTCTGAAATTTTTCAAAGAAAAAGTGGTGGCATTAAAAATGTCATGAATTTCTTACATGACCTAGTCTATCACTATCTTCTTTGGTGTATGGGGCCCTCAGGAATAAAGTCACAGAGCTGGTTTTACATTGCTTACCCATGACTAGTTAACCATTAGTTATAGAGTTAGTTCTACATCATTTACCTGTACTAGAATAACTGCTATACATTAGTAGTTACAGGGCTAGTTTTGCATCACTTACCCACAACTAGTTAACTACTAGTTACGAAGCTGATTTTCACATCACTTACTTGTACTAAGTTAATCACTATATACCTATATAATAACATATGTAAAGCCTAGTGGTGTACCATAGCAAAAGCAACTCTTACATTTACAACTCATCTTATTTTCTAAATCAAGTATAGGAGGATTCATAATTGAATTATTTCAATGTAACTCTCAATCATATAAACTTTAACTTTCAAATTAAAACTCATATATTGCCAAAGCATACACTTGTGCTAGCAGTATTCACTTGTAAAATATCCTTTGCATAAAACTCAACATAAATATTCATTTTACTATTTGAATAAACTCAATTTAGAGTGCACTCACATGTCATAAATTCTTTTCTAAATAATTTAGTCATATAAAACAATTAAAATACATTCATAACTTGCTATTCTCTATAAATAAAAACCATTTGCATAAAATCGATTTAAAGAATACTCACTGTTTTGCAAACTTATCGCCAAACACACTCATGCATTCAGTACCTCCCTTTTACCAACATAAAACACATTTTGCTTAGGCATTTATTTCCAAATTTGAAAATAAGACATTAAAACTATAAATTCTGTTTAACCAAATTTGAGATTAGTATTTAATTGCATAACACATACACTAATTGTATTTCCCCTTACTTCCGTAAGCTAAATTATTGTTCTCCATTTCCACATATAACTTTGAAAGTCACTTAAATACCATATTTTACCCATTCTAACTTACCAATTTCTTCAAAATACTCTCTCTTAATTTAATTCACCATATCAATATCATGCATGATGAGTCACAGTTATAACCCCTATCTATAATTCATACCTCCACTTGTTCCTAAATTTTCACATAGTAAGAGTTTACATTAGGTTTTTAGGTATTCTAGACATTTGTTCCCCTATGTCTCTAGTTTCCATATCATCAAAAAGTAGGACAATTGAAATTCTAAATCAAGAAACATGCACCAAACATCACAAGCTTATCCAAGACAGGGGCAACATCAGATCACCATTTTCAATCTCCAATTCCAATATGATTAAGACAGAATTAGGTCAGAATCTCTTCTAGGAAGTTTCATTTTTAGTTCAAATCACCCAATTTGGAGGTCTATAGGCCAGGTTAAATTATGGCTGAAATAATGGGACTGGTTTAAACAAACCTAAGATAAAATTTTACTACACGTTGCTCTCTTATCATGTGCAATCAATTCCATGCAAAGAAACTTCAAAATAACACTAAGGCACCATTGATCTTAAACATATCCATCTTATACTAAAAGCCCAAAAAAATTAGGAATTTAAGGTAGGAAAATTTACCACTTTTTCCTTAAATCTTTTGGGTATTTGTTGAACACCTTTACTTGATCAAGAACTCTTCAAATCTCCATCAAAACCCCTTCAAAAATGGAACCCCTCTTCTACCTCTCTCCTTGACCGACCTTTGCACTTATTTCTCTTCTTTTCACTTTTGTTTTTGGTCTCCAACATTAACTCTCTCTCAACACTCATGATTAGGTTAAAGAATGAAGTTAAATGTCTTACTTTATGCCTTTTTTATACTCATTTAATAGATTCCACATGTCACCTTCTTATTAGTTCTCTTCTAATGACTCATACTTCCACCAACAATATGTAAAAAGACCAAATTGCCCTTCAATGCATGCAAAAGACCAAACTACCCTTTAATGTATTTAATTCACCAACTATCCGAGTTAAATCCCAAAAATATTACACAACTGTCTTATCATCAAATTGACCATGAAATAGTCAAATTAGGGACAATACTTATTGATTGGATTCTTTAAAAAGTTTTCAAAGCTTTAAAATCATTAATGCCCATTACTTTCCAAAAAGGGCATTTTAACTCTAAACTTTTAAAACTCTCGAAATTCATTCGATCGGACTTATTTTTGATCTATTTCAATATCATTGGACTCTAATACTTATTCCAAATAATTTTCAATATTTCAGGGTTGGGTCCCGCAAAATTCACTATTCACTTGAATTTACTATTCATCCAAAAATAATATTCATCGAACATAAAAATTTATATTTAATGAAATGAAAGGTTCAGGGTTTTACATTGATAGCTTAGTTGAGGATGTATTGTTGCAGGTGAATAAGTTGGTATTTCTTATAGATTTTTGTGTAGTAGAGATGAATGATGAAACCTCTTACAATCCAATATCCATCTTACTAGGGAGATCATTTTTTAATATGACCCAAACTAAGATAGATGTTTATAAAACATCTTCGAAATGATCATTTCATTTTCTCTGTTGATGTGATTGATCCCTTAATGCAAGAAATGTTTAAATTTGATCATTTCATTTTCTCTGTTGATGTGATTGATCCTTTAATGCAAGAAATGTTTAAATTAAGTTTTAAGGATCAATTAGAAGTATTCTTGATCGAGTACCTGGAATTAAAAGCCACTAATGATGTAAAGTTGAGAGAAGAATTGATTGAGATGGCAGCTAACTTAAATTCATTGGAAACCTCCCCCATAAGGTATGAACTGGCTTCTATATAATTACCTGAATCTTAGCAAAGGTTATTATCTTTTGATGTGCAGGCACCCAATATGGAGTTGAAATCACTGCCTGCCTACCTAAAGTATATGTATTTGGGAGATAAGCAAACGCTAGTTATTATTTTGGTAGTGGACTTTTAATCAAGAAGAAAAACTAGTTCGAATGTTGAGGAAGCATAAGAAGGAAATTGGATGGACGATTGTAGATATTTAAGGAATAAGCCCCTCTATATGCATGCATCATATTTTGTTGGAGGAGGATGTCAAGTCTACAAGGTAACCTCAACATAAGTTGAATCCTTCGATGATAGAAGTAGTGAAGAAAGAAGTGTTAAAGCTTCTCAATGCTAGAGTCATTTACTCGATCTTTGATAGTAAGTGGGTAAGTCCAGTCCAGATGGTTCCAAAGAAATCTAGAATCATAGTATTGGCCAATAAGGGAGGTGAGTTGGTTCCTACCTGTATGCAAACAATGTGGTGAGTATGCATTAACTATAGAAAATTCAACTCGTAAAGACCACTTTCCCATCCCTTTATTAATCAAATGCCTAAAAGATTGGTTGGATACAAGTATTATTATTTTCTAGATGGCTCTTCAGGTTATCTTTAAATCCTGATTACACCGAGGATCAAGAAAAGACTACTTTTACATGCCTATTTAGTATATTTGCTTACTGAAGGATACCATTTGGATTATGCAATGCACTCACCACCTTTGAAAGATGTATGGTGAGCATTTTCTCTAAGTACATTGAGAAAATCATAGAGGTATTTATAGATGAATTTAGTTTTTTATGGTTCTTCTTTTGACGAATGCTTAGAAAATCTCGCTCTTATCTTGGAAAGATGTATTGAAACTAACCTTTTACTTAATTGGGAAAATTTTCATTTTATGGTAGATCAAGGTATAGTTTTATGGCATCCTATCTCTAGTAGCCGTATAGAATTAGATAAGTCTAAAATTGATCTTATTTCTTCTATACCTTACCCCCCAAATGTGCGGAAAGTTTATTATTTTCATGGCTATGTAAGTTTTTACCATAGATTCATCAAGGATTTCTGGAAGATAACCTCACGTTTGTGCAAGCTGTTGCAATAAGATGTCTCCTTTGATTTTGATGATAAGTGCAATGAGGCCTTTGACAAACTTAAAGAGCTTTTAATGTCCTCACTAGTGATTCAACCACTAAATTAGAGCCTCTCTTTTGAGATCATGCCTGATGCAAGTGACTATGCAATAGAGGTGGTTCTAAGAAAAAGAGTGGGCAAAGCTTCATATGCAATTTATTATGCTTCGAAGACTTTGAGTCCAACTCAATTAAAATATTCTACAATTGAAAAATAATTTTTTTCAGTGGTTTTTGTTTTAGAGAAATTTTGTTCATATTTGCTAGGAGTTAAGGTTATTGTTTATTCTAATCATGCAACTTTAAGGTACTTGCTCACGAAGAAAGAAGCAAAGCCAAGGTTAATCAGGTGGATTCTCCTACTTTAAGAGTTCGAATTAGAGATAAGAGATAAGAAGGGGGCAAAAAACGTGGTTACTGATCACCTCAATCGCTTAGTCAGAAAGGAAGATGATATCCCTTTGAAAGAAATAGTTACAAATGAAAAATCATTTTTTACCGATTTGACACCTCTATTTATGCAGATATCATGAATTTTTTAGTTGCTAATAAATTTCCTATTGGTTTGTCAAAGTTTCAGAGGGAAAAATTGAAGAATGAACCAAATACTACGTTTGGGATGATATGGAGGCATTATGCAGATTAAGTCATAAGAAGTTGTGTGCTTGAGAGCGACACGCCTTCAATGTTAACCTTTTCCATTCATATGCTTGTGGAGGACACTTTGGGGTAAAGAGGACTTTCTATAAAGTTTTGGACAGTGATTTTTATTGGCTCTCATTATTTAAGGACGCAAATATCTTTTATAAGTCATGTTACAGGTTCCAATGATTAACTTTTATCAAATCTAACATCCTTTCTAGGTTCAACATACCAACGACAGTCATATGTGACAGGGGAACCCATATCTGTAATAGGTTATGGAAGCATTGTTCAAGAAATATCACATTATGCATAAGGTTTGCACCTTTTTCCATCCCCAGAACAGTGGCCAAGTTGATGTTTCTAATCAAGATATTAAGTCAATCCTAGAGAAAACAATTCAACCTAATAGAAAGGATTGGAGTGTAAGGCTAAAAGATGCATTATAGGCCTATAGGACGACTTATAAGACGCCAATCAGGATGTATCCATATCGACTAGTGTTTGGAATACCATGTCATATTTTAGTGGATCTGCAATATAAAGCATATTGGGCTATAAAGCGATGCAGTATGAATTTTGATGTGGGAGTGCATAGAAAATTGCAATTGCAAGAGCTAGAGGAGATGTAAAATGTCTCTTATCATAATGCAATGAAATATAAAGAAAAAACTAAGGCTTTTCATGATAAGATGATTTCGAGGAAAAGCTTTGTTGTGGTTTAGAAAGTACTTCTCTATCACTCCATACTCAAATTATTCCCGGGTAAGTTATGTACCCGTTGGGTTGGTCTATTTGTACTATCTTATGTCTTTCCTTTTAGTGTAGTAGAGATGTAGAGTTCGAAAACATAAAAGATATTCAAAGTGAATGGCCATCACCTAAAGCCATACAATGAAGGCTTCCAAACAAAGAATATGGAAATGGTGATCTTTGAAGACGAAAATGGCATCACTTGATGAGGGCAATATGGATTCGAGCCAACAACAAGAAATAGAGGCACTGCTTGGGAGGCAACCCAAGGAAAGTTTGTTCCTTTTCATTTACATTCTTGCATTTGTTGTTTCTGTTCAATAATACATTTCTAACATTTGAAGTCACATTGAGGACAATGTAAGTTTTAAGTATGGAGGTGGGGATCTTAGTTTTTGTGTTTTTCTTAGGTGTTTTTAAAAATCAATCAATCAAACAAATATTTTCTCTTTTTTTATTGCTTTTAAGACTAGATAGTCATAGTTAGAGAGTAAACTGCCTAGAAAAATTCATGGCAACTCGAGCAATGCTTTTACTTTTGTGATTGGTTAATATACATTATCTTTAGAAAAGAAGTAACTAGTGGTAGACACAAGCAAAAGAGATTTTGAGTCTTTATAGGCTGACACATCCACATCAATCTCATTGTCTTTTGCATATGTGTGACCTTAATGGCATGTGCATCCTAACTTTACTTTGATTTTCTATTTGAGACCACTTTTTTATGAAATGCATTAACATGAAAATGGTATAGGCATTCTTTGTTTTATAAGCTACATTAACCAAATAGCTTACTTGTTGATATGATTTTTCTTTTTAATAACCCCCCTTGAGTTTTATTTACCTTTTCCTTTTGTGCTAACCACATTACATGCCATAAACCTAACTAAATGTCCTACCTAAATCTTAATGCTAGCAGAGCATTATGATTATTGATGTTTGTGGATGCACAAGAGGATAACTGTAGGGGTGTGCTTATGTGCGAGTTAGTTATAATTGTCTTGATTGAGAATGGTGTTTAAGTGTACCTATAGATCTATCTTATTCTTAAATACATCTTATCAAATTCTACCCCTAGATTGCTCAGGTTTTTTTGAAGGGAATGGTTGTTGATTAATTTTTAGTTCTTGCAATGATTTTAAAAGTTATTCCTTTTTTCTTATGAATGTTTATTCTTAAAAATTATGGAAACTGTGAAATTGTTTTGGTTTGTGACTTTGATTTTATTGTTTTTCCTGAGGATGGTTAAACGTCAAGCATAGGGGAACATAATGTGTGCTTGATTGTTTATATATTCAATCCTTAATACTTCATGATTAATATTATGAAATGTTTAAGATACTGATTTTGGTTCACATTTGGTTTTAGGTACAAGTTAGATGCACAAGAGCTAAAATGAGTTAAAAGTGCATTCCTTGAGCCATCCTTTTGATGTTTAAGATTATTTTTCATTTTGGAACAAGAAGGAGATGGATTGGAGTGAAGATGGGATAAGAAAATGAAGGATTCACCATGATCTACAAGATGCATGGCTGTGCATAATTTTGAAAGTGGCATTTTTTGGAGATATAAGGTTGAATGCATGACCGTGTATCTTCATGAAAACTTAGTTTTTCATATAAATAGACATATGAGTGGCCAAAGAAGGAATGAATCATTTTTAAAACACAAAAGGTGGAAAAATAGTTTGCTTTTTGAGATCTATAGAGGGTTAATCCTTCTTCCTTTCGATTCAAAGGGGAATTGAAGTCGAAGATCATAATTGAGCATCTCTTTATAATGTTATTGACTCTCTATCTTTGGAGATTGTTTATGTTATTATTTGGTTATTGATTTGGGTATTTGTGTAAGAATGTTTTGAATGTTTTCATTGAATCAATTTTACATAAATCCTTTTCTAGAATCTTAAATACAATATGTAATAATTGTGTTTTCGATTTCTTTATGAATAACATCTCATAGATTAAATAAACAAAGTTTGTGTGGTTATTGCCTAAATTAATCTATTTTCCTATATTGTAATGTGGCTTTCCTACTAAATTTAAAGATCTTATTCTAGGTTATTCGATAGCTAGTTTTAGATAAAGAGCTTATTTTGATTAAACAAGACCAAAGGGAAAACCAACGTTAAACAGAGCTCATTGTTAACCTAGGATTAATAGTATCTAAGAGAGGTATGAAATCAACAAGAAAATGAATTATGTTTATTTGTTTGTAGGTAGATATTAAAATGAGAATCAAACTCTAAACACATTCATTAATTTTATTAATCTTCAACTATTTTATTTGAGTTGCTTTCATTGATTTAATCTTACTTTATTTTCTTAATTGCATCCAACCAAAACCCCCTTATTTCTTAAACATAAATTCTTTTCGTTATAAAAGGTATATGTACATTCCTTGTGGATATGATCCCTACTCATCACTGCTATAAAAATTAGTGTGTAGAGTTAGGTTTTATTTTCTAGTGCATTCGACATGCATCAAAATCATCAGACAAAAACTAGATCTGTTTAAGAGCCAATGAATGCTTTAATATGCAAACCCTAACTCTCTTCTTTATGCTTACTCTGTCTTCCATAAATCTCCCTAACCTAGTTACCTATTCTTCACAAGGTAGAGACTCTAATCCATAGTAGGAAGGCATCTTGATTTATTAAGGATCCTAGGGATGCCTTATATGGTTAGCCCTAATTTTTTTTCTTTATATTTGCTATTGTATTCCTAAATTGTGGAGTAATCTTACTTATTAATCCTTTACAATTCGCTTAGCCTGTATTTCTTATTTGGTTATGAATAAGTTTCATAAGATTCAGCTAGGTATCTTCTAGATATCTTTACTTTTAAGTATTATATGATTTTCCCTTTACCCACTAGATTATGTTCTACCTGATTTGGTCCATCTATTTTTTTAATATTTTCAAACAACCTTGAATTCTTCTCTTCCCATAAATTATATGCCTAAGTTTTGAACAAAATAACCAACAATACTTTGTCTACTTCTTTCATCTTAGATTTCATAAGCCAATCGATACATTCTTTGCAGTTGTCTCTAACCATTATGATGCAAAATTTATTTAGTATATTTTCTTACAAATTTAGTGAGAATTCACATTTGAAAAAAATATGCTCCATTGTTTCATTACTTTTCTTTCATAGTAGGCACTTGTTGACTATATGTATATAGTTCAAATTGTCTATAGTGTTTAGCTTTCCTTTCATTAATAGCTTTCTGGCATAAGGTTGTTGTTCCTTAATAGACTAGACCAGCTTCAGAACCCCCTTTACTCCTTTGTAATTATATAAAGGACTTACAAGTAAATATACTAGCATTGTTAGGACTCTAAACATACATGTCTTCTTTTCCTAGGTTTGGGTTGTAGTTAGGAAGCCACTCTAGTGTATTATACCAATGGTTATCTCTTATCCATATTTCCACCTTAGCATTTCTTAGCATTCTTCTTTATACATCGTCCTCCTATTGTATATATTAAGTATGGCCATTAGAACACCAACTATCATAGAAGAGGGAGGATGTCTTCCCATTTCTCAAATGTATTTTGTTGTTCTTTGAATCGAATCCCTTATTTTTAGGTCTTATACAATAAAATAGGAATGAGATGTTTCCTTTTCCACTTCCCAAAGACATTTTCTTTTTAAGATATAAGTAACCCTTATTTCACCTATAAAGATTCCCTATCACACACCATTCTCCAAACCTTCTTACTTAATAGGTTTTTATTAAACAAGTGATTATTATCAATCCTCCCTTTTTTTAGGGGTTAACAAACTTATCTCTAATTAAATTTAGCCTTATATTGAACTTTCTTTCCTGACACCAAAAACAAAATACTAATCTCCTTTTCAATGGTCTTATTAACCCTTTTAACAAGGAAGAAATGTGAAGCCCACTGCACATGAAGATAACTTTTAACTGATTTTACTAATTACATTAATACCCCTCATACAAATGTTACCCTTCAGGGAAAACAATGGCATTCCCCCGTATCACCTCTAAAATTGTATTTTCCTCTCTAGGCTTGCCTCTATATAATGAGGTTAAAGACTCTTTATGGAGTTTTCTTAAATCCCAAGTACAAGTATAGGAGTGGGCAACCAATCAAGGTGCTTCCATACACCTCGTTTTCTTATAGGAAAGTCTTACAGTCTTTTTGTATGTCAGATCTTCCCTATCTTATGATCGAACTTGTGTAGGTAGATGTTGCCTGGTAGGGATTAACCCAAAAGGGAAGCATGGTATTAACATCTCTTATCTCAAAATTCTTTAATAATCGATTTCTAGGAATAGTCAACCTAATGGATTTGATTCGCAGTGTAAGTTGGTTAAACTGATTTGACTAATTACATACTAGTAGTGTGCCCTAGGCCAATAGTCATATGTGACTTTTGTACTGACATTCTGACTTATTAATAATATATTATGAGGTATT
>JAOTAY010021219.1:0-11077 GCA_025629805.1 Erythroxylum baracoense | reverse complement strand
TTCTTACCACTTAAGCTTCAAATTCTTCAAACTTCAACACTTTTCACTTCCTTTCAACCCTTAACATTCACGGCATCCTCATCCTCACTATGCATGACTTAGGTTGGATTTTTGGTGGGGAAAAGAAGAGAAGGCAAGTAGAATATGTTCTGTTGATTTCATTGTGCTGTTTCAAATGATTATAAAGCAAGGGGAACGTTTTGGTTACTGATTTTTTGTTTTTATGTTATGATTTTTTTAAAAAAGATACACCGAATTTTAATTGTTAAGTGATGTGGCACGCCACCCTCGCGGGGCACGGATTCGGGTATCACCATTGATATCGGGTTCGGGTCCAGCGGGAGTGGGGTGTTACATGATGAATGGAATCTTGGAGGTCTCTCCACTACTGTTTCCACTGCTATTTCGTTATTTACCGCCCTCCCCCACTTTGCCATCACATACCTTTCTTTTCTATCTTCCAAAACCTAGGCTACAGTGGACAACTGGGTTAAAGGACAGCTGGTATGAAATGGGACAGCTGAATTAAAATGGTAGCATGAGGTGTCCCTTGATAGGCTAAAATAAGGCTTGTAATTCATGTTATAGCCTTGGTCTCATGGCTGTAACATTTTAATTATTACAGCCTAGGTCTCATGGTTGTAAAATTTCAGTTGTTACAGCCATGGTCTCTATTTTTATGCTCTATTTTGTCTTTTCTTCTTTTAATCTTTTTCTTCTTCTCTCTCCATGAAGACAATAGAGTATAAACATTGATAAGATGACTCAATAAGTATACTTTTGGGTCACTTTAGCTCCTTCACTTCCAAAATGTACCTAAAATAAAATATGAGCTAAAGTACGTATCCTAAGCATTTTATGGCATTAATCAATAAGTGTAATGGATTAAATGTATCAATAATTAATCACATATCAAGTTCCCCTATACTTAACTTTTGACCATCCTTAGGCAAATCATCAAAATCAAAGTCACAAACCAAAACACTTACTCATTTTCCATATTTCCTAAGAATAGATAATCATAAGTAAAGATGAATGAATTTAAAAAACCATAGCAATAACTCAACGTTCAAAGCTTCTACTCATGATTAATCAACAGTCATTACCTTTAGAAACTGAACAATCTAAAGGTAGAATTAGAAAATGTGTTGTTAAGATAGATATATGAGTTCACTCAAATACCATTCACATTCATGACATTCCACAACTTTGCAAATCATTTCATTTCTACACCACTAAAGGTCACATGCAAAATCTTGAATAAAAGGACTTTTTAAGTTATAATGTGGGCAAGGGTAAGGAGAGACGTATTTGGATAATGTAGTGTAAAAGCCATCAAAGCTAGTGCAACGTGAAAAAAACTCAATATAACATCAAGCGCAAAAACCAACATTCACTCACTCTTGTGTACATTAACTATGGTGACTTCAAAAACTATGTTTCTTAGCTTAAATTCAAGCTCTCATGCCATAAACCACATCAAGCTTATATCCCTCACAAAAGTTGATAATAAATAAGACTTTGTAACTATAAGGAATGATCCTTAAGAACTACATCTCCCTCATTCATATTATATTTAAGTAACCCTTTCATTACAGCTTAAAGAGGAAAGACTAATAATGAGTAACTTTGTGAAACATATGCATTTCCTCCTTGATACTTTTATTTAAAAAAATTTTCTTTGCCTTTTCTCTTTTTTTATATAAAAATTACAATAAGCTACACCAATAATGGAATTCATAATATGACATCCTAACAACTATAACTAACCCACATATGTACACACCCCTACACTTAGACTTTTGAACATCCACAATCATCAACAATTAATAAATGCTCCACTAGCTTTATGGCTTGGGTAGGAAATTTGGTTACGTTTAATAGCATGTAATGTGGTTAATATAAAAAAAGGCTAATAAAGCTCAAAGGAGCTTAATAAAGGAAAATTCACATCAATGGGTAGGCTATTTGGCTAATGTAGCTTGTAAAAACAAAGGATGCCTAATTATTTTCATATTAATGCATGTGATAAATATGTGGTCTTAAATAGAAAATCAAAGCAAAATCAAGATGTACATGTTATGAAGGTCACACACATAAACAAAAGACAATAAGACTGATATAGATGTGTTAATCTAATAAGGCTCAAAATCTTATTAGCTTTTGTCTACCATTAGTTATTACTCTTCTAAAACTAATGTACTTTGACCAATCACAATAGCAAAAATACATGATTAAGTTGTCACATATTTTTCTAATCAATTCACACTCTAATTATGACTATATAGTCTTAAAAGCAATAGAAAATGAGAAAATTTTTTATTTTGTTGGTTTGATTTTGAAAATCTCCTAAGAAGCCACATAAGCAACAATTAAGCTTAAAAAAATGCACAAAAACCAATATCCCCACCCCTACACTTAAAACTTACATTGTCCCTAATGTAACATTAAATGCAAGAAATGGAGCATTTAACGAAAAATAGCAAATGCAAAAATGTAAATAAACAGAAATTAACTTCCTTTAGGTTGCCTCCTAAATAGTGCCTTTGTTTATTGTCATTAGCTTGACTCCATGTTACTCGTATCAAATGATGCCAATCGCATCTTCCAGCATCAACTCTTCCAAATCCTCCATTTAGAAGCCTTCATAATACTACTTCAAGCAATGACCATTAACTCTGAATGTCTTATTAGTCTTTAGACTTCGTATCTCTACTAAACCAAAAGGAAAGACATGAATAACAAAAAACAGACCAATCTAACAGGAACGTAACTTACCTGGGGATAATTTGAGGTTGGAGTGATATAGCAACACTTTCTAGCCCACCGAGAAGCTTTTCCTTGAAATCATTGATCATGAAAAGCTTTCGTCTTCTCCTTAGATATCATTGCGCTCTAATAGGAATCTTTCCTCCAACTCTTGTAACTGCAATTTCCTGTGCACACCTGCATCATCCAAATTTATGTTGGATCTTTTTATAGCCCAATATGCCTTGTGTTGCAATTCCATCAGAATGTGACACGGCTTCCCGAACACCAATCTATATAGAGACATCCCATTTGTTATTTTTTTAGGTCCTCCTGTAAGCCCATAGTGTATCGTCTAGTCTTACTCTCCAATCCTTTCTAATAGAATACACTATTTTCTTCAGAATTACCTTGATTCCCTAGTTCGACACTTCAACTTATCCATTTGTTTAGGGATGGTAAGAGGTGGAAACCTTATGCATGATGTGATATTTTCTGAACATTATTTCTATCACCCTGTTGTAAAAATAGGTTCCTCTGTCGCTAATGACTGCTTTTGGTATCCCGAACCTAGAAAGAATGTTAGCTTTAACAAAATCTGTAACAACTTTGGAATTATTAGTTTTGCTGGCTTTGGCTTCCACCTATTTAGAAACATAATCAACTACAAGAAATATATAATTAAAGCCAAAATAAGAGGGAAAGGTCCCATAAAGTCAATACCCCAAACATCAAAAATTTCACAAACGAGAATAGGAGTAAGGGGTAATTGATCCTTACAAGACAGATTACTTGACCGTTGGCATCTGTCACATGATTTGCAAAAGATGTATGCACCTTTGAATAATGAGGGCCAGTAGAAACTGATCTCAAAAACTTCATGAGTCATCCTCTTTACTCTAAAATTTCCTCCACACGCATCAGAATGGCAGAAGGCTAAGATCGAGGGTGTTTCACTTTTAGGTACACACCTTTTGATGACTTAATCTACACAATGGCTCCAAGGATATGGTTCCTCCCAAACATAGTACTTTTCTTCATTTTGCAGTTTGTCCCTTTGAGCCGTTAACAATCCAACAGGTAATTTGTTAAAAACTAAGAAATTCACAATGTCTGCATACCATGGTGGTGTCACATCGGCAAAAAATAATTGTTCATCCTAAAATATCTCTCTCAAAGGGATGTCATCTTTTTCCTTAAACAACTGTTGAGGTGGTCAATTATCACATTTTTTGCCCCCACTTTATCTCGAATCTTTAAGTTAAATTCCTAAAGGAGGAGAATTCTTCAGATCAGCCTCAGTTTTGCTTCTTTCTTTATGAATAGGTATCATAAAGCTACATAGTCAGAATAAACAATTACTTTAACACCAAGTAAATACAACCGAAATTTTTCTAAAGTAAAAACGACAGCTAAAATTTCATTTTCAGTTGTCAAATAATTTCATTGAGTTAGATTAAGGGTCTTTAAAGTATAATAGATGGCATATAAAGCCTTTCCTACTCTTTGTCTTAGAACTGCCTCCACTGTATAATCACTTGAATCACACATGCTCTCGAAGGGAGGCTCCAATCTAACTGTTGAATCATCAATGTGGATCTCAAAAGTTACTTAATTTTGTTGAATGCTTTCATTCACTTATCATTAAACTCAAAGGAGACATCTTATTGTAAGAACATGCAAAATGGTGCAGCTATCTTTGAAATTTCTTAATGAATTTTTGATAAAAACCTGCATACCTAAGAAAAGAACGCACTTCCCGCATAGTTGAGGGGTAAGGTAATGAAAAAATAAGATCAACCTTAGATTTAGCTACCTCAATACCCCTAGCAGATATAACATACCCTAAAATTATACCTTGACCCACCATAAAATGACAATTTTCCCAATACAGCACAAGGTTAGTTTTAATGCTTCGTTCCAAGATAATAGCAAGATTCTCAAGGCATTCAACAAAAAAAGAACCATAAACACTAAAATCATCCATGAATACCTCTATGATCTTCTCAACATACTCAGAAAAAATTCTCACTATACATTTCTTTAATATGACGGATGCGTTGTGTAATCCCAATGGCATCCTTTGGTAATTTTTTAGTAACTAAGAAATTCACAATGTCTGCATACCATGGTAGTGTCACATCAGAAAAAAAAATTGTTCATCCCAAAATGTCTCTCTCAAAGGGATGCCATTTTTTACTAAGGTGGTCGGTCACCACATTTTTTACCCCCTTTTTATTGCGTATCTCTAATTCAAATTCCTGAAGGAGGAGAATTCATCTGATCAGCCTCGGTTTTGCTTCTTTCTTCATGAGTAGGTATCTTAAAGCTGCATAGTCAGAATAAACAATTACTTTAACACCAAGTAAATACAACTGAAATTTTTCTAAAGCAAAAACCACAGCTAAAATTTCTTTTTCAGTTGTCAAATAATTTAATTGAGTTAGATTGAGGGTCTTTGAAGTATAATAGATGGCATGCAAAGCCTTTTCCACTCTTTGTCATAGAACTGCCCCCACTGTATAGTCACTTGAATCACACATGCTCTCGAAGGGTGGCTCCAATCTAGCGGTTGAATCATCAATGGGGATCTCAAAAGCTCCTTAATTTTGTTGAATGCTTTCTTTCACTTATCATTAAACTCAAAAGTGACATCTTGTTGTAAGAACAAACATAATGGTGTAGCTATCTTTGAACTTTTCTTAATGAATCTTCGATGAAAACCTGCATGCTTAAGAAAATAATGCACTTCCCACACAGTTGAAGGGTAAGGTAAAGAAAAAATAAGATTAACCTTAGATTTAGCTACCTCAATACCCCTAGCAGATATAACATGCCCTAAAATTATACCTTGACCCACCATAAAATGACAATTTTCCCAATACAGCACAAGGTTAGTTTCAATGCATCGTTCCAAGATAATAGTGAGATTCTCAAGGCATTCATCAAAAAAGAACCATAAACAATAAAATCATCCATGAATACCTCTATGATCTTCTCAACATACTCCGGAAAAATTCTCACTATACATCTCTAGAATATGGCGGGTGCGTTGCATAATCTAAATGGCATCCTTTGGTAGTTTTTAGTAACTAAGAAATTCACAATGTTCGCATACCATGGTGGTCTAACATCGACAGAAAATAAGTGTTCATCCTGAAATGTCTCTCTCAAAGGGATGTCATGTTTTTCCTTGATCAAACTGTTAAAGTGGTTGGTTATCACAGTTTTTCCCCCTTTTTATCTTGAATCTCTAAGTCAAATTCCTGAAGGAGGAGAATTCATCTAATCAGCCTCAGTTTTGTTTCTTTCTTTATAAATAGTTATCGTAAAGCTACATAGTTAGAATAAACAATTACTTTGTCTTAGAACTGCCCCCACTATATAGTCACTTAAATCACACATGCTCTCGAAGGGAGGCTTCAATCTAGCGATTGAATCACCGGTGGGGATCTCAAAAGCTCGTTATTTTTGTTGAATGCTTCCTTTCACTTATCATTAAACTCAAAGGAGACATCTTGTTATAAGAACTTGCATAATGGTGATTCTATCTTTGAAATTTTCTTAATGAATCTTCGATAAAAACCTACATACCTAAGAAAAGAACGCACTTCCTGCACAGTTGAGGGGTAAGGTAAAGAAAAAATAAGATCAATCTTAGATTTTTCTACCTCAATACCCCTAGCAGATATAATATGCCCTAAAATTATACCTTGACCTACCATAAAATGACAATTTTCCCAATTCAGCACAAGATTAGTTTCAATGCTTCTTTCCAATATAATAGCAAGATTCTCAAGGCATTTATCTATAAAAGAACCATAAACACTAAAATCATCCATAAATACCTATATAATCTTCTCAACATACTCAAAAAAAATTCTCATTATACATTTCTGGAATATGGCGGGTGCATTGCATAATCCCAATGGCATCCTTTGGTAATTTGTTAGTAACTAAGAAATTCACAATGTTTGCATACCATGGTGATTTCACATTGACAGAAAATAGTTGTTCATCCTGAAATGTCTCTCTCAAGGGGATGTCATCTTTTTCCTTGATCAAACTGTTGAGGTGGTTGGTATCACATTTTTTGCCCCCTTTTTATCTCAAATCTCTAAGTCAAATTCCTGAAAGAGGAGAATTCATCTGATCAGCCTCAGTTTTGCTTTTTTCTGCATGAGTAGGTATCGTAAAGCTATACAGTCAGAATAAACAATAACTTTAGCACCAAGAAAATACAACCAAAATTTTTCTAAAGAAAAAACCACAACTAAAACTTCTTTTTTAGTTGACGAATAATTTAATTGAGTTGGATTGAGGGTCTTTGAAGTATAATAGATGGCATTCAAATCCTTTCCCACTCTTTGTCTTAGAACTGCCCTCACTGTATAGTCACTTGAATCACACATGCTCTCGAAGGGAGGCTCCAATCTAGTAGATGAATCATCTGTGGGGATCTCAAAAGCTCCTTAATTTTGTTGAATGCTTCCTTTCTCTTATCATTAAACTCAAAGGAGACATCTTGTTGTATGAACTTGCATAATGGTGCAACTGTCTTTTAAATTTTCTTAATGAATCTTTGATAAAAACCTACATACCTAAGAAAAGAATGCACTTCCCGCACAGTTGAGGGGTAAGGTAAAGAAAAAATAAGATCAACCTTAGATTTATCTACCTCAATACCCCTAACAGATATAACATGCCCTAAAATTATACCTTGACCTACCATAAAATGACAATTTTCCCAATTCAGCACAAGATTAGTTTCAATGATTCTTTCCAAGATAATAGCAAGATTCTCAAGGCATTCATCAAAAAAATAACCATAAACACTAAAATCATCCATGAATACCTCTACGATCTTCTCAACATACTCAGAAAAAATTCTCACTATACATCTCTGGAATATGGTGGGTGCATTACATAATCCAAATGGCATCCTTTGGTAATTGAATGTACCAAATGGGCTTGTGAAGGTGGTCTCTTCTTGATCTTTTGGTGCGATCGGTATCTGAAGATAACCTGAAAAGCCATATAGAAAACAATAATAGTCATAACCAGCCAATCTCTCAAGCATCTGATCAATAAAGGGAAGCTAAATTCAATTTCCTATAATCAATACACACTTACCACCTAGTTTGCACTCGGGTGGGAACCAACTCACCTTCCTGCTTGGTCACAACTGTGATTCCAAACTTCTTGGGAACCACTTGAACAAGGCTTAACCACTTACTTTCGAAGATCGGGTAAATAACCCCAACATCGAGAAGCTTCATCACTTCCTTCTTCACCACTTCCATCATTGGAGGATTCCGCCTACACTAAGCTTGCCTTGTGGACTTTGCATTCTCCTCCAAAAAACAATGCGATGCATGTATATAGATGAGTTTATTCCTTAGATATCTGTGATCATCCACCCGATGGGCTTCTTATGCTCTCTTAATGTTCAAACTAGCATGTCTTCTTTATCTGAAGTCAACTCTGTCAAAATGACAATTGGGAGACTTTGCTTATCTCCCAAATAGGCATACTTGAGGAGTGTAGGGAGTGACTTCAGTTCTACTTCAAGTGCCTGCACATCCGATGGTAATAACTTCTGGTCAGATTTGGATAATTGCATGGAAGCCAAATCATACCTCTTTGGAGAGTTCCCCAATGATTCTAAGGCAACTACCATTTTATCCAACTCTTCTCACACTTCAACATCATTGTTGCCTCCTACTTCCATACACTCAGTCAAGACTATTTCTAAGTGATCCTTGCAATTCAATTTAAACATTTCCTTCACCAAAGGATCAATTACATCAACAGAGAAAACATAGTGATCATCATAAGAATGTTTCATTGAATCAAAAATATTAAAATGAATCACTTTCCCATCAAATTCCATCGTAAGGGTGCCCTCTACATCTATCTTAGTCTGAGCCGTATTGAGAAATGGTCTCCCTAACAAAATAGGTATTGGATTATATAAAGTGTCATCATTCATATTAGCAAAAAAAATTTGCAGGAAACACTAACTTATTCACCTGCACTAAAACATCCTCAACTACATCATCAGGGTAAGCGTTAGTGTAGTCATCTAATGATATGATAACACTTGTTTCTTTCAAAGGACCCAAATTTAAGGAAGCATAAATTGAACGAGGTATAACATTAATTAAAGCTCCCAAATCTAGTATAGCTCTATTGATTACAGTGTTACCAATTTTGCAAGGAATGGTGAACATACCTGGATCTTGACATTTTGGAGGTATTTTCTCCTTAAAAACTACCCACACATTCTCACCCATCATCACCTTTTCATCACCTCTCAACTTTCTTTTGTGTGTACACAGTTCTTTGATGAATTTGTTATACCTAGGTACTTGCTTAATTGCATCAAGCAAGGGTATGTTTACTTCCACTTTCTGGAAAGTCTCCAATATCTCCTTATCTTTCTCCTCCTTGTTCGGTCTTCTCAATCTACTAGGAAAAGGTAAACGATTAGTCTTAATGATAATTAGGCTTTCAAAGTTTACCTTTGTACTTGACGAAGTGTTTTCTTCCTTTCCCAACTCCTTCTTGATTTCTTCCTCATTAGCAATCCTTGGTGGAGTTCTCTTACCCTCAATCTTCTTTCTGCTCCTCAGGGTGATAACACTTACGTTCTTCAGGTTCACCTTGGGTTAAGATGGCAGCTTTCCTTCACTTTGTGATTCCAAACGATTGAGCCTCACTACCACCTGACCCTATTAGTTTTCCACATTTTGTATGCTTTTTTTTGTCTCTTACTGAATCTATTGTATGCCCTATTGAATCTGATCTTGTATACTTTGTTGAAATTGCTACATACTCTGTTGAAATTACAGATTGTTAGCAGTTAAATTTTTGGCAAGTTTGTCTAGAGATGTACCTGAATTAGAAGAGGCCCCTTGAGCTCTTTATGATCGATTATGGAAGTAATCATGTTATTTGATCCCTTCATAACTCAAGTTAGGATGATCCCTCTAGCCTGGGTTGTACATCTGCGAGTACGGGTTGTATTGATTTGGAAAGTTCCCTCCTACAGCATTCACATACTCCATATTTTGCTCTTGTAGTGTCAAACACTTATCAATTAGATGGTTCGTGTTTGAACATATTCCGCATGCTTTTACTTGTGCCTATCCAATTGTAATTTATCTAACAAAAGATATTAGTTCATCTAAACGATGTTTGATAGATGAAGTACTTACCTCTTTTACACGTCGAATATTGTTGCAAGTGTTGAATTGTTGTAGTGTTAGTGGCCATCCACTCGAGTAGATTCCTAGCTTCGATAGGGGTCTTCTCACATAGTGCCCTACCACTCGTCACATCAACCGAACTCCTCCCCATTGGTAGTAATCCTTCATAGAAATACTAGATGAGAAGTTGCTCTAGAATGTTGTGGTGAGGGCAATTGGCTCATAGCTCATAAAGAGACTCTCCATTATGTTGCTTGATACCACATATTTCCTTTTGAATACTTGCCATCTTTGATGCTAGAAAATATTTTTCTAGAAATAGTCTCTTCATCTCTAGACAAGTATTCACACTCCTAGTAGGTAAATTAAACAACTGATTCTTCATTGCATCTCTTAGTGAGAACGGGAAAGCCCTCAATATGATTCACTTGTCTATCACTCCTGGAGGTTTCATGCTCATACAAACCACATCGAGCTCCTTTAGATGTTTATGTGCATCCTCACCTACAAGACTATGAAAATTGGGCAATAAATGTATTAACCCAGATTTTAGCTCAAAAGTAACATGTTCAACAAAATTTGGAAATGTAATGTATAAGGGTCTTTGGGTTAGGTCTGGTGCAACCAACTCCCTCAGCATTCTCGGATTTTCCATCGTCTTTTTGGATTCGAAGTTGTTCTTACTTCTCTTCGTAATCTTCGCAGTGTCCTCTCGATCTCCAGATCATGTTGCTTAAGTTCTCTACGAGGAGATCTAGTAACTACCATATACCAACACTAACAAAAGTTTAAAAATTAAAAAATTAAAAAAGAAATGATTATAAACAAATATATATATATGAAACACCAACTAAATAAAAAACGAAAATTAAATCACAACATTCCCCAAAATTTGACAACGTTTGTTGAGTGCACTTCCAAATTTACCTAACTCTGCACACTTAAAACTTGTAGAAGTGATGAGTCGAGATCGTATCCATAGGGAATGTTTGGCTAATTTTTGTAACAAAAATAATTGATGCAAAGGAAATAAAAAAGGGATTTTGGGTTTTTATGTAATTGAGAAAATAAAGTAAAATTAAACTAGCGAAAACAAATTATAGAAAAACAATCGAAAA